>JBBPBX010007018.1:41049-53968 GCA_038048925.1 Garcialebias charrua | reverse complement strand
GAGGAAACAGAAAAGACAGGACAAAACCCCCAAAATACTGCAGGAACCCCCAGTCAAGGGAACATTGAACCCAACCCCCAGAGTCAAGGTAGGCGGTCCAGAGACCGTCCAAAGCAGGACAGTCACTCAGGTGGGCAGGCCAGTGACTATACCAAATGAGGCAGAAGATCAAGGGGCTGCCTGGAGACCATTCATCTATGGGCAGCAGTGGCATCAATCTATACCTTCTTGGACTCAGGCAGAAGAGGGATGAGGAAACCCACGGGAAGACCATGGCGGCAAGCAGAGAGGCCCTTTGGGAGGCTGTGGCTGCGGATCAATCAACAAGAAGGGCCACAGCAGGCGGACCCGCATAAAGGGTCACATCCAACAGACCAGTGATAAGAGCCACAGTCGGCGGACCAGACATGAGAGTCTCAGCAGGTGGATCAATGAAGAGAGCCTCGGCAGGTGGACCAGCAATGCACACCACAGTCAGCGGTGAATCTGTTGAGGGAACTGTGGTTAGAGATGGGTTCTGCAGGTCTGCCTCAGGAGATGGGCCCGGCAGATCTGCAGTAGGTATGGGGACCAAGAAGACTGCAGCTGAGGTAGGGACCAAGGAGACTGCAGCTGAGGTAGGGACCAAGGAGGCTGCAGATGACGTAGAGACCAAGGAGGCTGCAGCTTATGTGAAGACCTAGGAGGGCATTCTTATCTGCCTCTTGAGCCAGGAACTCAGAGTGATCATCTTCCTGCCGGGTTCAGTTTGATCTCTGGATTCTATCACGATCTGTTTTAAGCATGTGGAATCCACATGCAGGAAGGCGATGGGAGACTCCAGGTGAATAGTTTATTTACTAAATAAACAAAACAAGATTCTGACAGGGCAGCTAACTTACTATAAGGAGAACATTGAGGGAAACAGATCATAACAGCCATGTAGCACAATCCAGAGAGAAATGACAAACATGGGAGTTGAATACAGTAATGCAAATACTACTGAAGACAAATAGACACCGGTGCTGATTGGCATTGGAGGCAGGTGAGACAAGGAACACAAGGAAAAGGAACACAGAGGTGATTGAAAACATGTGGAAACAGAAAAGACCGGACAAACCCCCAGAAACCCAGCAGTCCTCTCTCGGCCTCTGCAGGAAGGGTCATGTCCTTCAGCAGATGATTATACAGTATGTAGCTCAGATTTTTTAGCCTGGCCCTCGCCTTCCTGCACAGCTCCGCTCAATTCTCATTTCCCTTCACTGCACAGTCTGGGACTTCTCTCATAGACAACGATTTCTCCGGTAGATTTTTGACCGGACCAATCAGAGAACAGAAGGGGTGGAGTTTTTGGCCCCTAACCCACGCCCCCACTTGTCCCAGAGCAGCCAGCGAGCAGTCGCATGTTCTCATTCAAAGTGATGCAGGACTGTTTTATATGTGATACAAATTTATTAATTTCCCCTTCTCTTAGCATTCACCCCCAAATTCCAAAAAACGCCTAAAAAATACATACCCAAATTAAATTACAAGCTGTTCTTGAACCCTAAGGACTACAAACAATTGGATGGTGTCTTTGTAAAGATAAGACTTTGAATTTTTAGTTTCAGCAGTCATATTTGTTGTATCTGTTATTATTTTTTATTCATTGAAGTGAGAGTACACAGAAATAAAGTATTTTTCTAGCCTCGCCTGAAAATATTTGTATGTGTCAAGCACATGCACACTGATACAACAAGATAGTGATTTGAATTTCATATGACCTCAAAGACAGAAGTCTTTACTAATACAGTTTCAAATTTGAAGTCAATAGCATAAAAATTGAGGATTCTGTGCCTGTTTTTGTATGTGCATGTCTAGGCGGAAATCTGTGAATCTTGTACATTACAGTACATGTGCCATACTGTGTAACACCTGTATTATGCAAACTTGAAATGTCTGAATATTTTTCTATACTTCAACATACTTCAGGATGGCTGTCTATTCAAAGCTTACATCTGTTCCATTCATATATTTACTCTCAAGATGATAGAAATACAGTAACATGACAGCAGGCCGCTCGTAGCTCGGGGACTACCTGTATATTGTAACTCACTAGAGGAGATATTTCACCCCCAGAGACACAACAGCAGTTCTGTAGCAGTTCCACAGCCTAAGGGCCTGTTTACACGGCGCGCATTTTGAGTGTAACCGCTACTTTCTCTTTGCGACTTTGCTTATCGCCTACACGACGCTGCTGGCCCCCCTCGATGACACCGATACTTTTCTGACCCTGCTCTCAAGGTGGAACTTTTTCGCTGACCCCCCGCTGATAATGTAAACATCTCCCGTGGAGCTTTTGTGTCAACCACATGCGCGCAGCCCGCATGCGCGTGGACAGTCTGACATTTCACGTGTCACGTTGCAAAATATAACAGTTTAACAATAATAAACAGTATTTATGTTGGCGTGGGAGATGTAAATTTATCTGAACTACAGTATCTATCTGGACTCGTTACATTTTTTAAACAGTGCGTAACGTGCTGTGAAAATGAAGACACCAGGTTTATTTATTTATTTATTTATTTATTCAGCACCAAAGTTTAAACACAAACACTGAGAATTAAACTGAACACACTATTAAAACACGTGAACCGAACTGTAACTACGTTAATGAACTGGACTCTTGCTGTGTTTTCATCTGGACCCATCAGAACCGCGCCGAACCGTCTGCCTGCTGGAGCGACAGCTTCTCCACCTGGCAGAAATAAATAAATAAAAACTCAGTTGTTGTGTGATCAAAGTAAACACAAGCAAACATTATATTAAGAACGTTGATTTACCTGCTGTAAGTCAGCTGCATCACGGAGTAAAGTCCGGTTCTGGTCCACAGTCCACTCAGCGGTTCTGGTTCTGGTCCACAGTCTCAGCGTCTAGTGTGCAGCTTGTTAGATGAAGCGGGTCCCACTGACTCAAATCTGTTGACTCTTGTCCAAATTCCAGCTTTAACTTGTTGTTAACTTGTTGACAACAACTTGTAGTTAGCTGATTTTAGCCAGAGAGGAAAGCAGACAGGCAGCTGTTTACCTCAGGCAGCGCATGCGTAGTAGTGAAGGTTCCAAAAATCACAGCGCCATCTAAAGGCCCAGCATGGTAACTACAGTGAAATCATGAGGACGGGGGGTGGAGGGGGAGAGAGTCGTATCCACAGAATTCGACAGTGTCAACGCAAAACTTTTCACCTAATTAACATACCCAAAACATCCGTTTCCCCCACACAGTGTCCGTGTAAACAGGGCCTAAGATAAGACTCTGATAACACACACAGAGGTGTAATTATCTCCACAGGGGTTTACTGAGACTCCTGACCCCCGCAGCAGCCCTGCTGTGGCCACACAGAGCTGCGCACACAAAGGAGACAAGAGCAGCTTTGTGGCAGATCAGTTTCTTTTTCCTTGTAAATCAAGCTGTAAAAGCTTTTATTTCATGTTCCCATCTCATTTACCCATGGCTAAAGAGCGATCAAAGTTAGAAAAACGACGCCTAAACGTCAACAAACACGCACTTACTGTGTGACGCACGAAGGGCGCAGCTGCGGGTCATGGCTCCTAAGTGATTCTCAGCCCTTTGAAGTAACTCAAACCATGTCATGTGACATGTCTATCGAAAGGCAATTTCATTGGCTACAACATAGTGATGTCAAAATTAGCTCTCATTTGATTGGCTAAGACCCACGTGGGGTACAACAGGGGGAGGGTTGAAGCTAGCTTGTTGGGTCTCTGACATTTGATTGGCTCTAGAAACTGAAAAGTTTCACCCAGTTGGTCAAAATTGGTGTCAATCAAAAGCAGACAGCCTATGGAACACTTTTAAAGCGTCAGAACTTTCAAAGCTGCCATATTTGGGAAACCACGATCTCTTTTTGATCTAACACCTGCAGCTTCGGCTGAAACGGTACCGCGGGCGGGCCCGCGCCTAATCCCTTATCTGGAGTTTTCTTTTGTTTTTTTGGCCAAAAGTCAAGTGATTGCTCTCCTCCTCCTCTCTCTCCGGCGCCGCATGCGGTGCAAAGAATAAGGAAATGACTGAGGTTGTCACGAGAGAATTAAAATAGGGTTTTACGTTGCTGCCCGAGTCCCTGCATATTTTCTGGTCTTCTGGACCAGCGCTACATGGTTTTATTTAATTTTTTTCAAACGTTATAAACACAGAATGCAGGCAGCGAGAGAAAATTCAGCAGGAGGCGGAGCAGATGTCAAGTTCGGCAGAGCTCTGAGGGGGAGGGAGCAGAATGCTTTACCTGTTCAAAATTTTTCTAAGATCCAATGGTTTTGTTCCTCAGGCAGAGGCCACGCCTCCAGCAAGAATCGTTTTTCAATGGAGAAGTCCCAGACCATTGTCTGAAGCGAAGTGAAGGACAAGGGTCTGGTTTTAACCAGGCTACAGATTTTTGTGAGCGCCCTGACAATGAAAGTGCGACTATTAGACTTCCATTCAATAGGTGGCGCCAATCACACAATAGATTAAAAATTGTAAACCATGAGTAGAGGAGAAAACAACACAAACAAGAACAGAGCGTGGACTATAGACTTTTGCAGGGTATCTTTGTAAGAGAGTATTAAAATATCTTCTATGTTCATCTGCCTGGCTGAAAGAGATTTTCCAGACTAAAAACCATTTGCTGTTCTAGGGTTCAAAACCAAATCCTAAAGTGGCTCAGCATCAGTTTTGGTTTCAGGATTAAGATGTGAAATGCGTTATGGTTGGGTTCCTTTACACCAGAGAATAATCTTACTGTTAGTTGCAGAATCTGTTGAAACTATTCTAATGTGGCTCAACTGTGGCAAATTGGAAGAAAAAATACAAGCAAATAAGAAAACTTTA
Source organism: Garcialebias charrua (assembly GCA_038048925.1). NCBI lineage: Eukaryota > Metazoa > Chordata > Actinopteri > Cyprinodontiformes > Rivulidae > Garcialebias > Garcialebias charrua. The sequence goes on along the minus strand of JBBPBX010007018.1, from coordinate 49,126 downwards.
ATTTTAAGACAAACATGGTGCTACTTCACTCGTAGTTCTTGCCAAATAGGCTTTCCTTACTTTTTGTTGTCTCCCTGAGAGGGTATTTGACATCCTTACTATACTCTGTCTGTCTGTAGTACATTTACACATTACTGCAATGCATGGCCACAACACTGAGTCTTGCCTTGGCATGACTCTCATATAAGGTCTAAACCAGGGGTGTCCACTCCTGGTCTTCTACCGCCACTTTCCTGCATGCTTTACTTGTTTCTTTGTTCCATCACACCTGATTCTATTGTTGAGTTACCTCTTCGTGTTCTGCAGAACACCCATTGGTTCAAACCAGGTGTGGTGGATCAGAGAAGCATCTAAAACAGGAAGGATACTGGCCATTGAGGACCAGGAATGGACACCCCTGGGCTAGATTATGCCATATTAGCATGATGCTACTAGCACAGGTGTCATATGCAGTAAATTGTTTCAGTGATCTTGTCACAATCACAGTTGTCAGTTCAACCTGTGCTAATGAATGTAGCACATAGATTCTGTACATATGCAAATGTGCTTTCTTCGTGTTGCTCTTAAGACCCCAGTATTCTTCCAGAACAATGATAGACCACTAGAACCTTGTATGCATGCATACATTTTTTTTTATTTAGCTCCTGCAGACCTAGTCAGGATCATGCAAAGGCCATCCATGTTCCTAGGATTTTCACATCATAGTGAGGTCACCATGCAGGTTAAAGGAGGCCTCAGGGTTAGGCATGTACTTGTTATGGTTAAGGTAAATGTCTGAATTAGGCTTTAGAGATGAGTGGCAGTCAATTCCTTATGATAGAAATATAAATGTGTGTGTGAGTGATCAGTGTTCCACTGATGTGGTTCTTATTTAAAATCCATCTCTGTTATGTTTTCTTGTCATTTAGAGTGATTTTACTGGGCTGCAACCTTAAAGTGGATTGCAGATCTGTTGTCAAAGCTGTGCAAGTGATAACTTTTGGTTTTAATTAAAATATAGTCTATTGGGGGTGAAAATGAATATTTAGTCTTGAGCATTGCAACTAGTTTCTCCTTTTGGTTTAACATTAAACTTGTTTTTTATTCATGGTATACTGTAATATTTCATTCTACTGTCTCACTTCTCTATTCTATCTTTACATTTTTGGACGGTTTGTGTGACAGAGCCAGCAGTAAAATGTCAGTTGTAGGGATGGCACCATCTAGTGGGCATCCCTTGTCTGTGCACCCTTGTGTTTCAATTATTTAGATTATTTCCGTCCTTGTGTGCCCAGGTGTTTGTAATCACGTCCTGTCTTGTCTGTGTGTATATATAGTCTGTTTGAGAGTCTTGTCCTTTGTCGTGTTGTTGTTGGGTATATCCTTTCCTATCTGATCCTGCCAGTCTGATTCCTGTTCCTTGGTTTTTTAGAGTTTTCTGCCACGCCAGCCTTTTAATTTATTATTATTAAAGAGTATTTATTTTGTAATCCTGGAGTCCTGACTCTTGCTTGCAAAATTGGGTTCTTCTCCTGTCCTGACCTGCCTGAAACCCTGACATCAGTGCTGTACAACGCTGCTGTTCCCAACTGGTTGCTCTCTGTTCTCTGTTTCTTCTCAAGTAATTAAATGCCAAAACCTGCTCTGATGGATTTCCTGAAGCTTTCCATTCTCAGCTGATGGAAGTTGCATGAATGGTTGAGTTTAAATGTTAAATGATGTGAATCTTCACAACATTAAAACTGTTTTAATTTTTATAACTCTTAAATGAACACATTTTGAAGTAAAATCTTTGGGACTTACGATAGCTTGGTCGTGAGATGAGATTATCTGTAAAAAAAACAAAGAAGAAACTCAGAATGTCTGCTTTTATTACCAAAATTGAAATGTGATTTTAGAATTAAAGTTTTATTAAAAACAGATACTTCGGTTCCTTTAGGGGTTCTCAAATCAACGATGGTCCCATTATACCGCATGAAGATTATGACACTCAACACCAGGAAAAGGAAGATGAAGCCAAGAGGGTAAACGTTCCGATAAACTCTATCTCTCATCATCAGTGATGATGGCAGCTAGTTCTGCATCAGAAACAGGAAGAAACAAACAAGAAAATAAACACAATTACTAATAATCAGACTATAACTGTGAAGTTAGGGCAAAGAATCTTTGGCATTTAAGTTAATAAAGTAAAGAAAAATAGTTTTATTCATGACTCGCTGTAGCAACCTCTGAAGAGAGAACAGCCAAAAGTAAAAGAAGAAGAAAAAATATATTTTTTAAATGTACAAGCGTCATCTTCCCAGATCAAGTTCTCATTTAGCTTGTTTTATGTTTCAAAATGTTTATTAATGAGTTACAATATTTCATAAGATCTCCATCCATCCATTATCTTTTACCCACTTCTTCCATTTTGGGTCATGGGGGTCACCGGTGCCCATGTCCAGCAATCACTGTGTGAGAGGCGGGGGACACCCTGGACAGGTCTCCAGTCCATGACAGGGACACTCGAGACAAACAAGACAAACAACCATTCAGTCTCTCTCTCTCACCTAGGGACAATTTAGAGTTACCAATCAGTCTAACATGCATGTTTTTAGTCCGTGGGAGGAAACCGGAGAACCTACCTGCCCTGGAGAAAACCCACACATGCACAGACAGAACATGCAAACTCCACCCAGAGGGGCCCACAGACCAGGGATTTGAACCAGCAACCTTCTCGCTGAGAGGTAGTGGCTCTACCAGTTGCACCACCATGCTGCCCCAGTAGATATCCATTTTACTGTAATCACAAGTGACAGTTTTAGTGTTTGTATTACTCACTTATCTATCTATCTATCTATCTATCTATCTATCTATCTATCTATCTATCTATCTATCTATCTATCTATCTATCTATCTATCTATCTATCTATCTATCTATCTATCTATCTGATTCCAAAAAAGTTGGGACACTAAACAAATTGTGAATAAAAACTGAATGCAATGATGTGGAGATGGCAAATGTCAATATTTTATTCGTAATAGAACATAGATGACAGATCAAAAGTTTAATCTGAGTAAATGTAACATTTTAAAGGAAAAATATGTTGATTCAAAATTTCACAGTGTCAACAAATCCCAAAAAAGTTGGGACAAGTAGCAATAAGTGGCTGGAAAAAGGAAATTGAGCATATAACGAACAGCTGGAAGACCAATTAACACTAATTAGGTCAATTGACAACATGATTGGGTATAAAAAGAGCTTCTCAGAGTGTCAGTGTCTCTCAGAAGCCAAGATGGTAAGAGGATCACCAATTCCACCATTGTTGTGCAGAAAGATAGTGCAGTAATACCAGAATGGTAAGTTACCCAGTGTAAAATAGCAAAGACTTTTACGTTATCATCATCAACCGTGCAATTCATTCAACCTTTATTTAGTCAGGTAAATCTTATTGAGCCTCATAGCTCATTTACGAAAGCGACCTGCTAAAACTAAAGAACGATGAACAGCAATGGTAGAATTTCCTTAAACAATAAACAATAGAAAGCAAAAGAATAAAATAACTGTAATTAGTATAAAAATAACTGTAGTTATTATAATAAAATAACTGTCAACATCTGTTTACTGTGATTGCAGTTTTCTTTATTTTCTTTTTGATAAGTGCAAATGCCTATTGCCAATGTGATGTGTGCTGCTAACCACTTGACCAGGTCACCCTTGTAAAAGAGATCTCGATCTCAACGGGCTCTACCTGGTTAAATAAAGGTGATTGATCGATTGATTGATTGATAACATCATCAAAAGATTCAGAGAATCTGGAACAATCGCTGTGCGTAAGGGTCAAGGCCGTAAAACTCCACTGGATGCTCGTGATTTCTGGGCCCTTAAACGTCACTGCACCTCAAACAGGAATGCCACTGTCAAGGAAATAACAATGGGCCTCATGCAAGAACCGTTCGTACGCACAGATTTGTTCTTAAACTGTGCGTACGAGTGATTTAGGATCATTTGTGGCATTCAACAATGTTTTCGTATTCTAAGATTTTTTTCAGATACGAACAAAATTTACGTGTGGTCCAGACCTGTCGTATATTTTACGAGCAGTCAGTCTGCTGTTATCCAGACGGATTTTCTCCACTAATAACTTTATACTTCGTTATTTAGAAAATATTTTGGGTTTAAAAAAATCACGCACCATAATTATTCTTGACAATAGGTTATTCTGTTTGAATTAGAATTATTTGTCTGGTGTGTCGCAGGCTTCGGTGAGTCGTGCGCTCCCCTTGGTCATCAAAGCCCTCCTCAAATTAACACCCTGTCAGCCCGTGTGCTGACAGTGGTTCTGACAGCGGTTCTGACGGGACTGAGGGGAGACTGGAGCTGACGGAGGAGGCTGCGCGCCCTTGCGCTCCTGTTGCTGGGAGCGTGGAAGTCACACGCCCCGGCGCACCTGCCGTGAAGGGGGAGGAAGTCTGCAGCTCCAGTGTTTTGTGCGCTCCTGCCATGAAGAAGGAGGAAGACTGCAGCTCCAGTGTATGAGGAAATGATTCCTTCGGCAGTTATTAATCTTTCCCACAAAACACTGGAGCTACAGACTTCCTCCCCCTTCACGGCAGGTGCGCCGGGGCGTGTGACTTCCACGCTCCCAGCAACAGGAGCGCAAGGGCGCGCAGCAAAAACTGAGGAGTGATTGAAAACAGAAAGAAACATGACAGGCGCAGAGCATGACACACCCAGGTACATAAAATTCCCATACACCGCCGCAGAACAAGTACAAATTAAGACTGATTTTCATGCTATTGCTGGACAGCCAAACACCATCGGAGCAATAGACTGTACACACATACGGATCAAAGCACCTTCACCTGACGCATTCCCATTCCTCAATCGGAAGCAATACCACTCCATAAATGTCCAAATTATATCTGATTCGAAATATAACCTGCTAAATGTGGTTGCGCGATGGCCAGGAGGAGCGCATGACTCATTTTTGTTGCAAAACAGTGCTGTTGGCACGCGTCTTGCGCAAGGGATGCATGGATATGGCTGCTTGTTGGTAACTTTTTAATTTGTAATTGAGGATTTGGAATTATTCTCTGATCATTTACCTATAACTCACTATTTTCCACAGGTGATCGAGGCTATGCATTAGCCCCATGGCTTATGACACCTCTAAACAGCCCTCAGACAAGACAGGAGCGCTTGTGTAATAAGCTGCATACACGCACTCGTGCTGTAGTTGAGCGCACAATTGGAGTTTTGACATGACATTTATTTTTCCATCCATCTCGGTAACGCAGACTTTTCCTTGACCTCCTCCTGTTGCAGTCATAGAGCACCGTGCTGCGGCGAGACGTTTTTTTGAAGCCATTTTCAGATCAAACCATTTTTTCTTGATTTCTGATACTGTACGACCCACGGGAGACACAACATTAACAGCAGTGGTTATTTCATGCCATTCTTTGGCTTTAGCTGGTCCTTTAATCCCATTAGTGACGCTGCTAAAAAGGACAGATTTTCTTTTCTCGATCTCAGAGAGCAGAACTTCAATCTCCGCACCCGTAAAGTTCTTCTTTTTACTTTTCGCTGTCATTTTATGAACAGACACTTCCTGCTCTCTGAGGCAGGAAACGTAGCCTTATATGGTGTTTTGAGGGGTGGGAATTATGTAAATAACCTCTCCGCATGCACGAGCAGGTGGATAGAACAGGTGCAATTCATCATATTTACGCAGCTCATTTACACACTTTTCCTGAGGATAGAAGAGTTTGTTGAATCTGACGTGGCATTTTCGTACGAACGCTTCGTACAAACAAAAGTAAGAGAAATTTAGGATAAAAATACGAACATGTTCTTGCATGAGGCCCAATGAACCCCAGGGGCCAACAGCGACAAGCTCACAGGACCCCATCGGAGCCCGCCACACCGACGTAGGCCCAGGCGCCCATGCCCGGGCCCCAGGGACGTCCATCCTTCTGGCCCAGACCCGATAGGACCAGAGGACCCCAGCCCCACCAGGTCGAGCCGACATACGCTCAAGCGTCCAATCCCCGATGCCGAGGGACCCAAGCGCGCCGGCAGGCAAGGGCACACCCTGCCAGGGGGCCACGTGGTAGGAGCACGACACCGAGTAGCCTCAGATGTATCAGAGAGGGGGCAGCCTAAGTCCAGCCTGACAACTAAACATTCATATACAGACACACTCACTTAGACCCACCCTCATCCTCACCCTTACTCACACAAATACAAACAATAACGACACGTTCCATTCATAATCCCGAAGCACACTCTATACCCCCCAGGTCTAAAACATATACCTGCCCCTTACATGGGCCAACCCACACCCAAACCCAGGAGGTATCCCCATTCATTTTGGGGTGGAGAGTAGCCGACATCCAAGATCTGGCCCAACCCGCGCCCTGCCGGCAGGACAGGACACCCGAGCCCAAGCAGCCCCTGGGGAGAGCGCAATGCCAGCCCCGCCTACCTCGAACCCTCAGGCCCCAATCCCTCCCATAGTCCAGGACAACACCCGACGGCCTGCCATCCTATCGGACCCCACCCCCAGAAAGGCTGCCAGGGAACCAGGGGGTGAAAAAATAATAATTAAAAGGAACCAAAGATGCAAAATTCACTTTTTAATGTTTTTTTTACTCAACTTTGGTTATGTACTTCTTTAAAAAACAGTCCTAGGGCCCAAAAAATGCACCCAGTGGTATATTTACTCTAAGTATATTTATTTTTCAGCGATATAAATGTCTCGTTTTCAAATCCTACGGCTTGTGATGTCACAAGCCGTAGGACAACCCACCCCAACCTGAGTCCAGCCCCTCACCTAGCAACCCCTGGTGCGGCTCAACCCACTTCAGTATAAAAGACGTCACGGTTGTTTTTCCCGAGTTCATCTCAGAGTTCGATGTTTCGTTGTTGTTAAAATGCAGTACCGCTAATAACCAGTGGTGGGATGTAACGAAGTACAAGTACTTCGTTACTGTACTTAAGTACATTTTTCATGTATCTGTACTTTACTTAAGTAGAATTAAACATGGGTACTTTCTACTTTTACTTCACTACATTTTGCATGAAGTATCTGTACTTTCTACTACACTACATTTCTATAATGCGTTGCGTTACAAGTTACATTCACGTCGCATTGCGTTTTTATTTTTTATTTGTCCTAAGGCATTACTAGTAGATGCAGAGTGACATTAAAAAAAAGGAAGAAAAAAAAACCTTGTCCGCCAATCAAATCATCCCGTCACTTGATTGACACACACGGCAACCAATCAGATGACGATCTTTAGCATGAGCAGCGAAAACAACGGCGCGAAGCACAGCAAAACAATACAAGCGAAAACTTTCTGCGAATTACCTCAGATTTTAAGCCCTTGCTAAAACATGAGTGAGAACCCTGGACCAAGTAAAAAGGCAAAAATGTATCACTTTCATACGGAATGGGAGGTGGACTTTTTTTTCACTCGCCAAACTTCAAAGCGAAAGCCGACACCGCATCGTTCCAGGTGAGTCACGCTGGCTGTTTTGTTTTTTGAATGTCCAGAGGACCAGACTTAGCTTTTTTAGATGTGACATTAGACTAATGTCACATCTAAAAAAGCTGCATGCTTTTATTGATGCTCAGCATTTTTTATAATTATACTTAATTTATAAAGCCCTTTTAAACAACCACAGCTGCTGCAACAAAGTGCAGCTGTGCATAAAACCATTTTAACTAATCATCACCTTTTACTCTTTTAAATAAATTATTTTAACATAATTCATCATTGCTTCTTTCAAGAGCTCCACACCTGAAAATGCCTCATGAGAAACCATAGGCGTAAATCCCGGGGGGGTCGGGGGGGTCCGGATCCCCCCAATCTTGGAGAAGTGTAGATTTGCTTTTAAAAAATGTCCCTGTTTATGGTCCCCCCCCTCCCAATAATGAGATGAAATCTATGCCCTTGTGAGAAACATATGCATGCTCAAAGCTGTGTTTTGCTGTCACGCGGGCACCTCATGTGGTCCCTACGGGCAACCAGGTGCCCGCGGGCACCACCTTGGTGACCCCTGATTTATTATATGTGTTGTGCAATATTGGTTTATAGTTATGCAAGGTACTTC
>JBBPBX010007018.1:0-20194 GCA_038048925.1 Garcialebias charrua | reverse complement strand
GACTTTCACTTCTCCTTCGAGGAGCTTTCTCAGTTCGGGGTTCAAGTTATAAAGCTGGGGTGTTCTATAAGCTAGATTCACATGCAGATTGCCTTTTCACGTCTCACAATATAGCTTCGCTAGGGTCATTGTTATGCCGGGTTCCCACCAAACGCGTTTCGCGCCGCCGAAGCAGCCACTTTACATGCAAAGTCTATGTGGAGGTGCGCCCAGGGGCGGCGCGGCCAGAGGCGGCGCGTCTTGAGCAGTTCAAGCAGCGCGGCAGCGTGCGGTAGTACTTTCCCACGCACGCGCGCGTCCAAAGCAGCCGAGGCGTCGAGCAGCCAAAGTTCATTCATTTGAACTTTGGCTGCTCGACGCGTCGCAGCAACCAATCGGGAGAGCCTCTGCTATGTGATGACGCAACAACGACGGGACTGTTTTTGGACTTTTTAAACTTAGCCCAACGAGCCTCCATGAAGAAACCAGCCTCCGGTAAGAAACTTGGCATTTTTACAGTTGCCGCTGTCCGCTCGAGCGTACGATCACCCCAAACATAAAAAAACCCCGTTTTAATCTCAACAAAGACCTTCGGAGCTGCAGTTCGGCTCGTAGAAAACCCACTCAAGTAGTAAAGAGGTAGCCTGGTTGATACCAGACCCATGTCCTTCACTTCGCTTTGGACTAGGGTCTGGCATCTCTGCCATAGACAACGATTTCTCCTGGAGATTTTTGAATGGACCAATCAGAGAACAGGAGGCAGAGTTTTGTTAGTTTAGCCTGACGAGGTCCAGGCTATCAGATAAATTGCTCAGAAACCACTCGGTGGATATTTTTTCTGCCACCAGTGTGTAATTATATGTCTTTAATTTACTGACTGTTGGCCTAGATGAAACATTTGAGATAAAATTCGATTTTTTATCATTTATTTTCGTAGCGCACCCGAGGCTGTTTGGAAAATATCAAACCGAAACTATTTAATATCCAGCAGATTTGACCATTTCGTGAATTGATTTAGGAACTGTTAAGCTCAGGAACACTTCTGATATAACGTCAGCTATGAACTATATTTTTTCTCAGCAGAGAAATAATAGTTTTTTACCTTGTTTTGATGAAAATTCGTTCGTGGCGGCAGCCATTTTGAATGACGACGTCAGTCGACATCGTTCAAAACTCCGCCTTCTGCTCTCTGATTGCTCAGGAACACTTCTGATATAACGTCAGCTATGAAATCTATTTTTTCTCAGCAGAGAAATAATAGTTTTTTACCTTGTTTTATTGAAAATTCCTTCGTGGCGGCAGCCATTTTGAATGACGACGTCAGTCGACGTCGTTCAAAACTCCGCCTTCTGTTCTCTGATTGGTCCGGTCAAAACCTACCGGAGACATCCTTGTGGATGGGAGAAATGCCAGACCCAGCAGTGAAGGGAAATGAGAATTGAGCGGAGCTGCGTAGGAATGGCGAGGGCCAGGCTAGTAAAGAGGCTCACGTACAGCTGATTTTATCTGCCCAGTGTACAGAAAACAAATCTGACCGGGAAGGGAGCCAGACACTGCTCCCACTGCGCGTCTGCAGAGCGTTCGGTATGAACAGACAGCTGGTGACAAGCAGCAAACACTGTGCGTTGGGAGCGTTTTGACGCGTTCGGTGGGTACCCGGCTTTACGCCAAAAATACACTACATGCGGCTCCGCTCCGCTCCGCTCCGCTCCGCAGGTCGCAGCTGTGCGAGTCCAATTTCCACTACCTGCACTCAGCTCAGGTCCGACTGGATGCGCCGCTCCGAGACGCATGCGCGGGAATTGCGAGATCGCGCGATAAATCAAGTGATAAATAAGTAAGTCAGAACAAAACAATTCACTCGGTGGAAGAAAGAGAACAACTGTAGATACTGCTGCCTTGATATTCTCTCGTAAATGAGCTACAGGACATGGTTTGAGCAACAGGAAGTGATGTATTACATTTCAGAATAAAATACTTTATTTATTTCTTGTATTTCTTTTTATTTCTTGTATTGCGTTTGTAGGCGTAGTCATAAATGATAGTTTGACAGCATTTTTGTACAAATAAATCCGTATAGAGCTAGGATTAGTCCGCCCGTGGTGATTTTATTTTGTAAATACGGAAGTTGTGCTCGTTCCTTTTCCTGTTGGTGCGACGTAATCTTCAAAAGTTGACTCCGGCACAGCTCCGGCGTCCGGCAGAAATAGAAAAATTTCTAATTTTGACGGACTGCCGTCCGCTCTCCGCAGCTCGCCGCCGCCGTGCGGAGCCAGTGTAAATTCTGTCATTGATTATAATGGGTGCGTATTTGCTGCGGAGGTCGGACCGGAGCGGGGCGGAGCTGCAACGCGTGTAGTGTATTTTTGGCGTTAGTCTGCTCACAGTTGGGCCACTCTGGTCACATGGATGAAGGTCTTGATTGGACTGAAAATGACTAGGTATCAGACCTAAAGTTGCATTGTGGGTATTTGAAATCTGAAATCTGAGACCTACTCCTCTGTTTAATAATAATAATAATAATAATGAATTCAATTTATAACGCGCTTTTCATTAGTGAAAATCTCAAAGCGCTACACACATTGAATGCTACACACATTCATACACCGGTAGCGGCAGACTACCATGTACCATGTTTAAAGATGGTTTCTCTCTTTTTACATAAATGGCTCCCTTCAACTCCCTTTCAAACCATCTGTCTTCTTGGTTCAAAATGTGAACATTGGCCCTCAAAAGAGTTTTCCTTATCCTTGAGGTGTAGGTGAACAGCCGAGTCTTGTCCTGAAGAGCTGGTTCTCCTGTGTTGAGCCATGTGTCTGTGGAGAAGCTGTTTGGCTTCTCCAGTATAGCGATCTTGACGTTCATCGCAGCACTGAACTGCATACACCACACCATTCTGTTTGTGTTTAGGTGTTTTATCCTTAGGGTGGACCAGCCTCTGTCTGAGAGTCCTGTTGGGTTTGAAATGTACTGGGATGTTGTGTTTGGAGAAAATCCTTCATAGGTGTGATAGGCTAAATGCAGAGAACTATTTTCACCATCGTATGGGAACATAATGATGACAACACATAACACTTACTATTGTTATTGGATATTTTTCATTTACAAGATTTCTTAGATTGATTCTGATGTTGTTCAACCACTAATTTTTAATCTTCTGGACTCCATCTTTGTGTCTATCCCTTGACCAGCAGCAAAGGATTTTCTGCCACCAGTCAGAGGTCTTCTGTGGGTCACTGGGTTCTTTCTACAGCAGATCTCTGACTCCCACCAGGTCTCTCTTGTAAATGAGTCCTCAAGGCTCAATGGGATTATCCTGCCTAAATAAAGGTTGAACTTTCAGCTAACATCCTTTTTCTGCTTCCAAAAGGTCAACTTGAGTTAATAGAATAGAATAGAATATATCTTTATTGACCTTGACATTGCACCGGGGCACAAAGACAACGTTAATGATTACGCACATTCATCATGGATAGGGACGAGCGCACGAAGTCGCAGCAGTATAAAACCGCGCCACCACAATCAGATATGGAAAAAGGAAAGACACAATAGGTATCATTTGTGTTATTCAAAAAGAGAGTCTATCAAAGATTGCCTGAGGACACTCCATGATAAAGTCCCAAAAACTCTAACAGCATTAGCACATCACACGAGACATAGTTGCAGTTTTGACGACAGGCGGGAGGAACAGTCTGTGTCTTTCTGTTCAGATAAGAGCAGTTCGCTGGTCTCAGAGCTCAGCTCCCACCGAGAACACACACACAGAAACCTCTTGGGGGAGGGTGGATGGGAGGGTAGCGGGCCCTACAGCTCCCAGCTCAGGAGAAAATTTGTAGGCAGCATTCAAGGCCAGAGACCAGATTAGATTTGTTGCTTATTTTTCAGTCAGACCACAGTGTTCTTTTTACTGCAGTCTTTTAGTCCAGGTGCAGCTTCTGGGTCCAAATCGCCGAATCGAGTCAGGTTCCGAGCTAAGAAAAGATCCTTCCGTATGTGCCCTGTTTTTAATCCGAGCGGCTGTAAAAACGAGTCCCACACACCACGGTCCGCGGCGGCCGCCACTCACCACCGTGTGATTCAGCTCGCACACAGCTGGGAAGGTCATTCATAGCCTGGTTCAAAGCATTTTTGCTGAGCAGGAAGTCTCGCCAGCTCGCCGATCGCGGCGGTCCCTCAGCCTTCAGTGGCAAGATCCACCGGTATCCCAATAAATCACAGAGGTTCCACGTCCCCGACAGAGTGAGCGGACAGTTACATTAGCCTGCTCATCGAGTCCATAATGTAGCTCACCGCATGCGTGTCGTAAGGGCGCTCTGGCTCTCCCCGGCCAGAACGCTTCGTGGAAATTTATGTTATCGATAGTATCGATAGATAAGTATGTGTGAATCCCTTTGTGTGAATCCCTTTGTCTTTACTTAAAAATGTGTAGAGATCACGTAACTTCACATCCAACACAGATCAATCTGATAAATTAGGGTTTATTCTTTTAATCTCCCCAAAACGAAATCCACACAGCACTGAAAGGTCTGTCATTTTTATTACCACAAACACGTGATTATATGCAAATGTTTATTTATCTGTTGAAGGCTCTTTAACAGATGAAAATTTAGGTTGAGTTTGCAGAAGCTTCGTCACAAAACAGTGGAATTTTAAAAAAAACGGATTTAGAAACTGCATCAACTTCAGGGTCCCTGAAGGCTCTTTTTCAAAGTACAGAGTTCAGATGTTAGAGATCTTATAGGAACTTAAGCCAGAGGCAACTACCGGTAACTGCATCAAAAGATTTCTGTGTATGCAGATGATTTTGGAATCGCTTGCGTATGTGCTGAATAAGTGGTGAAGTCCGGTTGAGACCTCTGACAATGCATGCATGTTTCTGCGCAGGAAGGTGACGATAAAGAACAGTATTGTGGTCATGTGTTGGGCTACATGTGTGCACTGAGGAGAATAAAACAAAGACTGGGCCTGTCTGCGTCGAGACAGAGCACACAGCCCATGTTAGTTTTAATTACATCACATCATGGATTACAGCATGGGACCACAGTCTGACCACACAGATAGGCTGCTACCAGGACTGCAGGCCCGACTGTGTTCTCAGTGAACTTATCGGGTCGACCTGTCGGCTGTTTGCAGACAATGACAGATCACTAATAGCTTGTTCAGCTGGTTTCCTGAGCAGCCTCGTATAGCTAGTTTTAGTTTCACTTTGATATTGTTAACTTTTTGGAGTTTTATAGACAATCAACAAACAGCAAAAAAGGCAAACAAATGGAGAAAACTTATTATAGGTTTATCCTGATTTTACCTTTAAAAGTACTGTATAGCACAAGGGTCTGCAACCTGCGGCTCTGGAGCCACATGCGGCTCTTTGGTCCTTCTGCAGCAGCTCTTTCAAGCTTTGACCAAAACTGAATTGGTCGTTGTACAAACAACAAAAAACAACTACTGTAGTTTCAGCAGTTTTTCTGTCATTTCATTTGCAAATATGTGAATATTGGGACAAGTACAAGGAGTAAAAGTTTAACTTTATATTTTATTTCTATACAGTACTTAATTCATTTTTCCACAATAAAAAAACAACAACCTAGGTTTGTATAGTTCATAGTTTTTATTAATTAACAAACCCTCTCTTTAAAAGAATCAGTTTTTTTCATTTGTCTTAAATTGTGAAAATAAAAATTATTAGTTATTTTATTTTTATAATGTCACCCCTAGTGGCCACAAAAGTCTCTTCCAACAAACCTAATGGCCCATGGGCCACCAGTTGATAACCACAGTCGTAGCATGTTGCGGCTCTGAACACTTTTAATTTAGTGAACAAAGGTGTAAAATGGCTCTTTTGATTGTAAAGGTTGCAGACCCCTGGTATAGCAGATTAAAAGCTTGACTACTTGGGCTAAAATTTAAAAACTTACACTACTTTGAAAGTAGGATTATTTCAACCGAGTTTCTATTTTGATGAAATGGTGTGTTTTCCTAGAGCTTACCATATAAAGTCTTAACATAATTAGTAAAATGGTAAATATAGTGCCTTTCTGTCTTATCAAAATACTCAAAGCACTTCACACTACAACCTGGGCCTTCATTTACCCATTCATACATCACTCTACTAGATCTCAGTGCTTTATCACATTCATACACTTATAGGACACACATTGGAGGAAATGAGGGGTTCAGTGTCTTGCCCAGGGACACTTAGGCATGTGACTGCTGGTGGAATCAAACCCCTACGTCTTGCATTGGCGGACGCCTGCTCTAACCACTCATCCACAGTTGCCCCAAAAGATAAAACCAAGTAAGTACGGAAAATATGATTTATTCTTTTTCCTTTTTTAATCAGTCTTTTCTTGACACTCTCCTAAGAAGTTGTCTAACGGTATATATGGATGTTTTTTATGAAAAATGTAAAGACAACCCCCCCTGGTGGAACATGTGACCTGTCTCCTTTCATGCGTTATAAACTGAGATAATCGTATGTTGAGAAATGTAAAATCTTACACAAACTACCGGTAGTGCAATCTTTAGTAACTAAATACATGATTATGGCTCCACTACCACAACACATTGCAGCTGAATAATTGTAAAACTGAGTGAGTTACAGCCCTTTTGAGGTTTTCTAAGTTTAGTGGACTTTGGAGGCCATCTTGGATCAGGTTGACTTCACAGATGCACATTAAAGAAGTACTTCTTGAACATTTAATTAACATTTGTCCAATGTTTCCTGACATACAGTATGTTAGCCAAAGATAAGGACAGAGTTGGCTCCAATAATGAGTGTAAAAGTTTCAAACAAAAATCTCAAGCAATCTGTTTGCACTCAGAATATATGTTGAGGATGACTCTCAGCTACTACCACCCCAAATTTGACCTCGATATCTATAAAACTGACTGAATTTGAGTTATTTTGGTGTTTTCTAAGAGGAAAGTGATGGCTATTTTGAATTTGGCTGACTCAAGAAGATAATGAGTTGTACATGTATGTATGTTCAATAGTTACTTTCTGAGAATTTCGTTAAAGTCTGTCTTGTGCTTTAAGAAATATATTGATAATAGACAGATTTACAAATACACGTACACACCAACAAGCAAATCATTAGAAAGAGGAACTTTGAATATATAAGTAAACATATCATTCCACAAAGGTTTTATGGACTTGTGTGAGACTTTTTTTTTTAATTTTTAGGAATGAACAGTTTCTGGTTCCCTATTCCTCTACAAACTGGTTTAATGGGAGTAGGTCAAAGGTCACACCGCAGACACTGACTGGTATGTTTTGTGCTTCCTTCCTCAAATTTTCAGACATTTCAGTAACGTGGACAGAGACAAGAGTTGCTCTGCATGTGGGATTAAACAGGCTGATTTCACATATCAGCATGCAGACAAACAGGCAACAACCCAGCCGCCCGTCTGACATGTCCTCTGTCGCTCTCATTTCAAAGGAATGCGAAGTATGGGAGGAACTTAGCGGCGTGCTTTTTAAGCCCTGGCAACTGTTTGTTAGCCCAAGTACCTACAAATCTTTAAAGGTTGTCTACACAGTCAACAGGTCTGTCTTGGGAGACAGGTTTCAACAGAACAACACGCCCCGGAAGGCAGACTTTATTTGGAATCAGACCTTTGCATAATTTCTGCTTGTTTTGCAATGCAAACTCTTCACATGAGTAATCACATTCAGATTATCCTAAAACACACATAATAAGCAGAAGGATTTATACACTTCCTTTGCACATGCGCAACCCTTCCCGCCCACACACACATACACTTGTCACTTGTGCCACAACCAATAGTGCTGCAACTCAGTTTTTAGGTGTAACTGAACGATTTTGTTGTGTTTCAGCTGTGTTTAGCTACACAACAGCAAGTGGATTCTCTGTCACCTCACACATTTTGGATCCAGGTCTATATGTGGAAATTGTTCAAAACTTCCAGCATCGTTTCAAGGGAAAACACTGTAAAAGTGCACTTGCACACTATGGTTGCAGTCAATCTGGGGTTTTCTGCTCATGTTCAAGGAATCAATGGCCCTCATGCACGAACCGTTCGTACGCACAGATTTGTTCTTATACTGTGCGTACGAGTGATTTAGGATCATTTGTGGCATCCAACAATGTTTTCGTATCCTAGGATTTTTTTCAGATACGAACAAAATTTACGTGTGGTCCAGACCTGTCGTATATTTTACGAGGAGTCGGTCTGCTGTTATCCAGACGGCCTTTTCTCCACTAATAACTTTATATTTCGTTATTTAGAAAATATTTTGAGTTTAAAAACAATTAAATGCAACCACACATATTGGTTTAATTAAAGCGGCTTCAACACCCCCCCCCCACGTCCACCACCTTGCGCCACCCGCGCGTGACCCCCCGCGCCACTCATGTCGACCACCGTGTGCCACGCAACGCGCCCGCGCAACCACGCCACGCGCCCCCACCCCGCGCAACTCATGTCGACCACCGTGTGCCACGCAACGCGCCCGCGCAACCACGCCACGCGCCCCCACCCCGCGCCACTCATGTCGACCACCGTGTGCCACGCAACGCGCCCGCGCAACCACGCCACGCGCCCCCACCCCGCGCCACTCATGTCGACCACCGTGTGCCACGCAACGCGCCCGCGCAACCACGCCACGCGCCCCCACCCCGCGCCACTCATGTCGACCACCGTGTGCCACGCAACGCGCCCGCGCAACCACGCCACGCGCCCCCACCCCGCGCAACTCATGTCGACCACCGTGTGCCACGCAACGCGCCCGCGCAACCACGCCACGCGCCCCCACCCCGCGCAACTCATGTCGACCACCGTGTGCCACGCAACGCGCCCCGCGCAACCACGCCACGCGCAACTGTCGGCACGGCCCCCCCACCCCGTGCCACTGTCGACACACACACACACACACAGCGCCGCTGCAGAAGCGAAACCAGCTTATTCAGTTGTTTCATGTCATTTTTAATATAAACTGCCTGTTGACTGTGGGCGCTCACTGATGTCATCTGTATTCTGTGTGGGTCTGCGCTCAGATCCGGGGCTGACACTATGATCAAAGGCGAGTCACTTTTAATTCGCCAAACGCGTTTGTGTGTTTTCTGACGCATAAAAGCCGGAATGAATGGACACTTCCTGCTCGCGGTGGCAGGAAACTATATCCTTATATGGTGTTTTGAGGGGTGGGAATTATGTAAATAACCTCCCGCGTGCACGAGCAGGTGAATAGAACAGGTGGGATTCATCATTATTTACACAGCTCATATACACACATTTCCTGACGATAGAAGACTTTGTTGGATCTGACGTGGCATGTTCGTACGAACGCTTCGTACGAACAAAAGTAGGAGAAATTTAGGATAAAAATACGAACATTTTCGTGCATGAGGGCCAATNATCATTCTATTTTTTGTTAATTTCGTGGCCGAATAGAATATATGTACGTAAAGTATTAAATAAATCCTTTGATTTTTGTAATTTCATCCTTTTAGGATCATTTTTGTTACTTTTCAGTTGGCAGTGTAGTGCAAATATTGATAACGCTGCCGGCTATATATAAATATATATATATATATATAATATAGAAATATATAAATAGCGGATTAGATTAGCTTCCCCTAATTTTCATAAGACATTTGTGCTTTTGAAATTGTGGACCTAAAAAAATTAATAAGCGTTTTAGAAATTGTGGAACTAATTTTTTAATTAGCGGTGCCCAGCTTTGCTGATTCGGCCCAGGTGCTTTTCTTGTGTCGTAACAACATTTATTTACAGTTTCGGCAGCATTATTGTTGTCCTCTCTGCCAGCATGTGTGCATGGCCCGGGCCTGCAGGCTTCTGTTGCAGTGCCCCCGTGGCTCAGTGCGGTCATCCGCTGAAATGCATTCGGGGGCCGTGACAGTACGTCGTCATGGTCACCGTGTTCAGTTGGCATGCCCGGAGGGCATGCCGACGTGTTGTAGGCTTGGGGAATTTGTGTAATGTCGGCCCCCTGAGTTCCGGTGGTGCGGGGGGTGGGTGTGTGACCCCTTATCACCTGGCTTTGTGTGAGCCGGTTTACCTGCTCACAGACGCCGCGGGGTCTGTCTGTTTCAGACAGTCCCAGGACAACCTGCTGGGGTTTATTGTTCTGATCTGACACCCCGTGCACCACGAGGGAGGGGGGGTGGCAGCCCCCTCCCTTCATAGCGATTGTTTTCAAAGAGGGGTTGTGTTGTTGTTGTTCATCACTTTTTTTGAGTCAAGAAACAGGGCAAAACTGCTCTTTGAATTTTTATTTTGTGTTTTGTGTAACAACCTTTTGACTTTATTTCACATACATCAGAACATTCATGTTTTGTGCATACAGCAAAGTCACCAGCTTTTTGTAGTCTCTTACAAATAAAGTCTGGGCATGTAAAATTAGGCTCCCGTACCCCTTTGGCGGATGAGCCAGCAGAATTATGCAGAGGGCCTGTTTCGTCAGGTTCGCTTCTGTCTTGCATCACGATTCGCTGAGGAAGTCCTTTGTTGGACCGCCTGGCGGGGGACAAATATGTTCCTACTCCAGGACTGACCGGCCTGAAGTAGACCCGGTGGGGTCTCTACCGATGCTCCCCCTCGTACGCCGGCCTCTTCTGCAGAGGACGACGTGTGGCTGAGTGGTGTCGAGGCTGCATTGGTCTGCTCCCGCTCGACTCCCTAGGGGGTGCAAAAGCTCTCCTCGGCATGCCCTCCCGGAGGGCCTCAGCTGTTTGGAAAATGTCAAACCGAAACAATTTAAATCCAGCAGATTTGACCATTTCGTGAATTGATTTAGGAACTGTTAAGCTCAGGAACACTTCTGATATAACGTCAGCTAAGAAATATATTTTTTCTCAGCAAAGAAATAATAGTTTTTTACCTTGTTTTCATGAAAATTCCTTCGTGGCGGCAGCCATTTTAACTGACGACGTCAGTCGACGTCGTTCAAAACTCCGCCTTCTGTTCTCTGATTGGTCCGGTAATCCGCCTTCTGTTCTCTGATTGGTCCGGTCAAAAATCGACCAGAGAAATCGTTGTCTATGGGAGAAATCCCAGACCCTAGTACAAAGCGAAGTGAAGGACAAGGGTCTGGTTTTAACCAGGCTACTTCAGGGTAGAAGCTGTTCCATTGTTGTTCTTGTTGTTAAGCACTTTGATAACAGTTTCTGTTTTAAATGTGCTCTACAAATAAAGTTGACTTGACTTGGTTCTACACTTATTGCTCCTTAAAAGGGCATGGGGCAAAAAGTGTGTGTGCTGGGTGAGTGGGGTCTTTCATGATGCAGATGGCTCTCTTCCTGCATCTGGAGGTGTAGATGTCTGTGGAGGAGTGTGCACCTGAATGATTCTAGAAACTATGCTATCAGGGGCAACTGCCCCTGGTGAGGTCTCTCATGGCAGACTGGTCTTAGTTGACAGGCTAGACAAAGCGATTCTAAAGACTTGTATGGATGAAAAAAATCAACGGACAGAGTGTCCCTTTCCTGGACGTGATTTGCCAGGGACCCACTCTGGACCCAGGCCTGGGGGAGGGGCTTACTGGTGAGCACCTGGTGACCGGGACTCTACCCATGCACCAAATGGCAGTTCAGAGTGTCTGGCCTTCTTGGAGTCCTTAGATGGAAAGTGCTTCAGCTGTGGACTGTATTCAGCTGAGGAACTTCAATGTCTACATGAGTAATGACAGTGACCTGGATGGCTGTGATTGGGAGGAATGGCCTCTTTGATCTGAACCCATTCTGTTGTTGGACTGCTGTGCTAGTCATGGTTTGTCCATCACAAACTCTATGTTCGAACATAAGGGTGTCCATAAGTGCACATGGCACCAGGACACCCTAGGGTGCAGATCAATGATTGACTGTAGTCATGTCATCTGTGATGGAGATGTTCAATATTTATCATCTAAAACTAATTACTCTGACCCAATAATTATAACCCAGCTCACTTATATCAAATATTCTCTGTTCCCTTTAAACACTTATATTTGATAGTACAAACATGTTGTTTGCTTTTTCTCTGATACAGAAAAGACAGTCTTCTAGCCTTGACAAATGTTTGGACTAGATGTTCTTGTTTGATCAGAACCATGACTTGTTTGTTTTATCTGTAAGACGTCAGAGCTTGTCAAACTCCACCTGCTTCTTGTTTAAATAGCTTGTCATGTCCAGTACAATTTGGAATTGTGCAGGACAATGTATTTGAGACCAAACTAAGTTTCAAAGGACATTAAAAGCCCTTCCCCTTTGCAAAGTTGTTTGTCTGATTTAACACTGTTCTCTTGTTTATCTTTGTGTGGTTTTTATTAAGGTAACAGGGGTTTAAAATCCCCATCATTTTGGTGCCGAAAACCCTTTCTCCCCACACCTGCTCCTGATGACCTCTGAACGGAGCGCAGCTGCGAGGCACGGTAAATATGACAGAAAGTCCAGTGATTGGGTTTGTCTCTGGCCAGCTTCCTCTGTCCATGGTGCGGTCAGGGTCGGGTTGCCGGAGATTTCCAGACATCCACACAGGTCAGCAAGACATGTGAGTGTTAAATAGTGTTTGTTGATATGTCGTTTTTAAAACAATTTGAGTACAGTAACAGGAACTATCACCCTGAGCCGATGATTTGAAATTATGAATGAGGTGTCTGCTTTTCGATAACTAGGCGAATTTTGCGCACACGCTAGTTGGCAGAACCAAGATTTCTGTGATTTATAAGCGAGTGCAGCCAAAAATACGCCAAGACCAGAAATGTGAGGCTGGCTGCCGGACCTTTAAATTGGACGTTTAGACATTAAGACAGGAACGTTTATTTTTATATTTGACGCGTCATTATGTACTGTATTTGTTTAGTCTTTTTTTTCATGTGTATGTTTGTTTCTGGAGCCCTACACCTCTGGTTTTTTCTTTTCTTCCTCCCATTTTCCTCAGTGTGTGCATGAGTAGCTCGGCTCCTGTCTGTTATCTGTTTTTTGTGGGCCTTCACCCCCCCCCACCCGAGCTGAGCCTGCAGCCTGTTTTCTGTTCTCTGAGAGTGAATGTGCAGGTACTTGGTTTTTGTGTCTGAGAAGTTGCTATTTGGTTTCGGAGCAGACCACCCCCTCCTTCCCCGTCTGTGTGAGAATTTATACTGTATTTACTTACAAGAAAAGTACTGTGCTAACAGAGAGGCAGTACTAATGAAACATACATAAATAAAATAAAAATAAACATAAATATGGCACGAGAACTAAAGTTGATGTTGAGAAGTAGATTTTTATTTAAATAATTTTACAAACCAAGAAATTTGATTGGCTTGCTTGTAGAATTCTCGGTGGATCTGAGAACACACAGATACAAATTATTACTTTCTTACTTCAGCATTCCATTTAAAACGTGACTGAGAGAGGATTGATTGCAAACATTTCCCATTGTATTTTTCCTGATATTAAGAAAAATTATGAAGGGTTACATAATCATCTCTGATGTACAGGACCTAAAAACTTATGGTTAAATATAAAATAAATATTTAAATACTTTTTTTAAATCATGAATGTAGCAGAATGCTACACAAAGACTCTAGTATTTGATCGATCTTGTTTATAGAATTCTAATCCAAATACTTTAGGTTTTAAAGGCTTAACAACGTTAAATTAGGACGTTTTAACAGTAGGCCTGGCGCCCACACCAGCGGTCCGATTTAATAAAATTTTAGCGAGAAAGACTCCAAATTGTTTCGCTGAACCAAGCGGACAGATCCGTTTTTATCATGAAAATCTAACGGCGAAAGATCCGATTTTAACTCATCCAAAAATTACGTTTTTTTATCGGAAATGAAAGCTAAGCTAATGCTAACGGAGCCGCCAGCTAAAAGCTTCGTCCGTCCGAAAACAGTGCAAATGCCGTTGTACTGTGAAACTAAACGTTTTTAAATTGTGTTTTCTCTGCAAAAAGAAACTGAGATTTCGCTTACCAATTTTTATCGAAATAGTTCTGTCGAAAAGGCTGAATGATGACGAGGCAAGAATTCTGGAGGCCTTGTTGTCATGAGAACTTTGATACAGTGTTGCCAGATCTCGCGACAGAAGCAAGCGACCAGCCCAAAACAGGCCCAAAACGAGCCCAACTGGCAACCCACCCCTTTGTGTAAAACTAAGACCGTTTTTAACCAGTATAAACATACATTTGTTATGGCGTTGCATACAAACGGCAAAAATTATGCTAAACACTTTGAAAAACATATCCACTCTAAGAAATAAAGATACATTTTACATATTAATACTGATTAATCCCATTAAACCTCTGGATCTCATTTGAGATCTGAATTTTAAACGAAGAGTGATGGCAACAAATTGGCGATCAAAACATTGAAGAAATTCGTGAAAGCTGCGTGCAACTTAGTAAAAATAAACTGAAAATTGGACAGCTAACCATGCGAAGTGTGCACCCTTTTTCTCCCATTTTTTAATTATATTATTTCCCCATATTTCCCCACTTATTGGAGCTAATTTTAGCGTGGTCTTGTCACTAGACGAAGAATAAAGTGAAATGAATAACAAGCCCAAATAAGCGACTTTACGTTCATAGTAAGCCCAGGTAACCACAATAAGCGACTACAGAAA
The DNA here is from genome assembly GCA_038048925.1 of Garcialebias charrua. Lineage (NCBI taxonomy): Eukaryota > Metazoa > Chordata > Actinopteri > Cyprinodontiformes > Rivulidae > Garcialebias > Garcialebias charrua. The sequence goes on along the minus strand of JBBPBX010007018.1, from coordinate 5,645 downwards.
ACAAAGAGCCCAGAGTAGCTTATGATGAGCGGTCTTGGCAACTATGCTCAGTCACCTGTGATTATCTGAGGGGAACAGACAAGTAACATTCATGAAACAAAAACAGTTTTATCTTGGTCATCCAGAGAGGTTCAGTTCATGTTTTCAGATTCTGAGTAGGGTCTGTTACTGCGAGGTGAAGTGAGGTTGAGAGGAACTGGATGTTTTTATAGCAGTCGCATAGGATGCTGATAGCTGAATATATTTGGAATATATTTGGAATATACTTGGATTACGGATATATGGATGTACGGAATATATTTGGATTTAATGCGAAATAAATGGGAAGTAGAGAAAGTATTACAGGCATACTGCATTGAATTACAATTGTTGACTATTTAAACTTTTATAATAAGCTTGTTAATTTAAATTAACAACCATAATCAGATCAAAATTATTAAGTTTAGGCATTTTAGGATAACAAGTCTTAGAAAAATTTAGCAGAAATTTATTTTTAGACTTGCCAGTAAATTCTGTCTTTTAAAAGTTTAACTAAATTGATAAAACTTTGACACTTATAAAGAATACAAAAGATATATATTTTTGTCAAATAGATTTTTGACCAGATTGTAAGTTAAAACGCTCAGTTTAAATTCATCATTTTAAAACGATTTTTGCATACATTGAAAATGTTTTATCAATTTTAAAAAGCTATTTCACAGTTAAGTAGATTATAGGAGCTGTTTCCTTTAATGAGTTATATAATGTGACTGTAATGATTAATGATAAAAATGCTTTGTTAGAAGTAACTTTTCAGCAAGTAGGTTAAATACGCACATGAATCCAGCCAACTCGCCAGGAGTGAAAGACACATTTCACTGTTAAAGCCTAATTTTGATATTGTTTCGCATAAATTATGACCATTAGAGACAAAAAGAGGTCTGGTACATTTGAACAGGAATTGGAATAACATATCATTTGACCATACAATGCATAGGCTTTGACAGCAGTAAGAGTTGTTTTTATTCAAACAGATTGGGGCTGTGTATACAGTAATAATAATATGGAATATTAAAACGGGAAGTACCACTCACAGACACGCCTTGACTGAATACACATTTTTTTTTTTAATCAATACTTTTCTATTTAGGACATAATTTGGATCTAGGCAAAATCACCCAGCCCATGCTTTAACTTTTGATAGGTAAACCACTGAAAAGTGGTAAAATTTCTAGTTTCAGGTTAAATTGACAATTTTACTCATACGTAAATTAATGATTTTAGATCTATTATGCAGATCAGATTAAAAGGATGCCTCTGTTGAAAATTCACTTTTATGTAAATGAACATTTTAAAATTCCATTGTGCAAACCAGACTTGCAGAGGTGGCTCTATTCAAGGTAATTGCTTATAGAAATAACATGATTACTTTGAACCTGGTTTGTTAAGGATTTTTACATTTTTCTATTTTTCTCATTTTTTTCTTAGAAGCGGCATCACGGTGTTTGTGGAGCGGAAACCGTAAGTCTGAAAGACCTCACGACACTTTGCAGAAACACATGGTTAGTAGTACATATATTACGATAGGGTCATGTCAAAGAACACATGCAGCGTCTGAATTTTTGAATCACAAACTACTGTGGTTATTGATTGGATTGGATCAGATTTGATATTAAGGGCATGTCCAGAAGCTGGCTCACTGACTTCACCGAGAACACCAAGGCTGGGCTCCCAGGCTGCCCTGCTCAAAATAAACATTCGAGGGGCTTAAAGAACTATGGCACTGAACGAGGGCTGTGCACTGGACTTTTCTCTGAACAAAAGATACCACAAAGACTTTCACAAGGAACTGTCAGAACACGGTCATCAAACACAAATGACCAGTATATGCGGTCCGGGTGTGATGGATCGATGATGAACAAAGATCTCACCCAGGAGCAAAGATCTCGCCCAGAAACAAAGATCTCACTGGATGCTGTGACAAGAGGGAGCTGAACAGGTTCTCCAGAAAGACAAAGAGAACAGGTCTTGAAGTCAACCACGCCAACTGTCCAGCTGAAGGTCATGCCCCCCGTATAGATCTGTGAAGATCTGTCAATGATCCTGGTATCGTGTTTCAAAACTGCAGTCTGCTTAATTTTATTTAATGTAACACATTCTCATGATATGGCCTGCTAGAGCAAGGCCACAGAATTTGTAGTTTATATTGTGTGGGTCTGACGACTTATTTTTCCGCTTCCAGTAACTCCGTGATGGTACAGAGATACTGATCCCAGCTCATAACCCTGAAACAAAAGTTAATGTTTATATTTTCTTTTGCAGATTAAATTTGTGTCTCCACAAACATTCATGCAAAAGTTTTGTGGAGCTGAAGGAAGGATTGTCCTTGACGGGAATGCATTTTGGTTGGTCTGGTTTTCCACAAAGGAATTGATTAAGAGATTTTTAGAACAATTTTTATAGCTTTATGCTTTAAATCTTAGATTATTTATACCATACCACTTTATTTATAGAGCACTTAGGCTGACGCGGGCCAACCAAGGTTCTGTACGATAGAAACAAGCCAAGCAGACAGTGAAACGAGAGGAAAAACAAAACAAAACAAATTATATAGAAAAAGCAACAGAAACTAGCTAATATAGTGAACAGTGTATATTACAGAGAGGATCAAAACAACTCACATCATGTTAAAGTTTGGAAGAATAAAAGTGGGTTTTTAATCAAGACTTAAAGACTGAGTGAGGGAGCCTGCCTGACACTCAGTGGCGATATATAATAATGCAATAAGGGAATATTAGGAGGTGTTCCTAGAAATAACTAATAATAATAAAGAATATATCACTAATAACATTAATGAAGGCTCATAAAAGGAAACAGCTCATTCATTGATTAGATGATCAGTTATACAAAAAATAACTTTTTAGATTTTTATATTCAACAGCATAGCCATTTAAAGGATCATTTAAGAAGCACGTTGTACTGTAGGATAAATCAGATAAACCTACAAACCACATTTCTTTGGTATATGTCGTTTAATAAACAGGTATTTATTTTTAACAGATCCAAAGAGAAAAAAAGATGGGGGACGCCCTGGAGGTTTGGATCTATTCAACAGGTTGATTTGAAAGGTTAATTTTGAAATGTGGTGGTTCTATATTTTTAAAACACGACTGACCCTGACTATAGACTGGACTTATTTTGAGCACATGAACCACATGTTTTTATTGTAAATTCTATATGTATATATGTATGCATGTCTATATGTATGTCCGTCTATATGTATATATGTATGCATGTCTATATGTATGTCCGTCTATATGTATATATGTATGTGTGTCTATATGTATGTATGTCTGTCTGTACGTATATGTCTGTCTATGTCTGTATGTATGTTTAGACTTTTTCTACAGACTATGAAAAAGGTAAAGTATTTTAGGTGAGTATAAAACGTCTCCGTCTCCTGCTACTCATTTTGATGATCATGCTAATTAAGAATAACTTACTAATTAAAATAACCTCAAATCAGAGTGAGTGATTACTCATTTTCACTGAAGAATGAAATCATTTGTTGTTGTGTTGTTTTTTGCCATTAAATACAAATGTTTTAGATAGTAAGAATGGAATTTTATTTTATGTTTAAAGAAACAATTATTATTATAGCCAATTACAGAATTTAGTTTTTTTTTTTTTTTTTTTTTTTATTTTTTTATTTTTTTTTTAATAGAGAAAGAAAGAAAAGAGAAAGTGAGACAACAAAACAAAACAAAACAACAAAACAACAATTGTCCACAGAAAGAGCACAAGGCAAACACACCAAACCTCCGTCCACAATCCTGCAAAGCACATGACAGAACACAACAACGAAACATACAAGCATAAAGACTGATAATATTCATGACCTTGCAAATATTTCTATAAATACACATACCCATACCTACAAATATATATACAATATACATACATATATATTTATATTCATTTATATACCCATCTACATACATCTACTATACATCCCTGCATCCATTTGTGTGTGGTTGTGCTCACAACCACACACAGAATTTAGTTTAAGTTAAGTTAAGGAGTTACCCACAGTTTGACCTTCCCCAGACCACAAATGGCTCATGGGATCCGAAGGCCTTAGTTTTATTTGACAAATTGCAAGTTTTTTGGTGTCCAGTTCTCCTCTCAAAAAGACTACAGGTTTCCGGAACTCCTTCAGGGGGAGTTGCCAGTGATGCCAGTGAATCCCGCCTTGACTCGAGGTCCTGCTAGGGACGGCTGAAAACGAGGGTGGACGGGACCCCTACAGGTGGAGGAAAGGACACGTCATCTTCTCGAGAGAAAAAGCAGCAGCTGTTACATCTGAGTGACCGGTGCTCCCCTGAAGGAGAAGTTTGGAACGATCGCTGAGCCAGATTTTGAGATGGATCTGGTCAGAGCAAAGCTGCATGTTTTTGGTCTGTGTATGTTATACATGAACACAGAATTTTAATTAAGTCATCTTTTTAAAAATTCTTAAATTTATAAAGTTGTACATTTTCTGTGACGTGGTTAGAAAAATAAAATAATAAAAAAAATAAGCTTCAAAGATATTTATTGTCAATATTGTGCATCTGTATTATTCTAATTTTATGTCCACTAAAATTGCAGCACAGAAAAGCCATAACAATAAAGAAATACATTATATAAAAACTGGAGCGTGAGATTGATAGGCGGATAGGTGCAGCGTCCGCAGTGAAGCGGGCGCTGTACCGGTCTGTCGTGGTGAAGAGAGAGCTGAGTCAAAAGGCAAAGCTCTCAATTTACCGATCGATCTACGTTCCCACCCTCATCTATGGTCATGAGCTTTGGGTTATGACCGAAAGAACAAGATCTCGGATACAAGCGGCTGAAATGAGTTTTCTCCGCAGGGTGTCTGGACTCTCCCTTAGAGATAGGGTGAGAAGCTCAGTCATCCGGGAGGGACTCGGAGTAGAGCCGCTGCTTCTCCACATCGAGAGGAGCCAGTTGAGGTGGCTCGGGCATCTGGTTAGGATGCCTCCTGGACGCCTCCCTGGTGAGGTGTTCCGGGCATGTCCCACCGGGAGGAGACCCAGAGGAAGACCCAGGACACGCTGGAGGGACTATGTTTCTCGGCTGGCCAGGGAACGCCTTGGGATTCCCCCAGAGGAGCTGCTCCAAGTGGCTGGGGAGAGGGAAGACTGGGCCTCCCTACTTAGGCTGCTACCCCCGCGACCCGACCCCGGATAAGAGGAAGAAAATGGATGGATGGATGGATGGATTATATAAAAACAACTATTAAACTTTGGTTTTTGTTTCTGCCTACCGTAATATCTGGTGGAAATACATTTCATAAACAATATTAGACATACAACCTTACCATCTACATTTTAAAATTGTGTAATAATATTATGATCACAGTTATATTAGTTGCAGTGCAAACCATAAAATAATCTTGACATAAATACAGTTTCCCCTTACTTACCTTGTTTCCAAAACCTGAATGGGAGTCTCCCCAAATTCACTTCTGAGACCTTCCCCAAAGTCATCATCTCTGCATAAAAACATATAATGTAGTTCAAACAATAATCAGATATTCTTTTCAACACATTTATCACACAATGACAAATTTATCTAACATATCAAAGCATGTAGGATGATTTAAA
>JBBPBX010007017.1:20567-66516 GCA_038048925.1 Garcialebias charrua | reverse complement strand
TCACATCTCTGTTTTTTTGCAAATGATGTGGTCCTACTGGCTTCATCAGATCGTGATCTACAGCTTTCACTGGAGCGGTTTGCATCCGAGTGTGATGCGGCCGGGATGAGGATCAGTTCCTCCAAATCCGAGGCCATGGTCTTGAGCCGGAAAAGGGTAGCATGCCCTCTCCGGGTCGGGGAGGAGGTCCTGCCCCAAGTGGAGGAGTTTAAGTATCTCGGGATCTTGTTCACGAATGAGGGAAAACTGGAGCGTGAGATCGATAGGCGGATAGGTGCAGCGTCCGCAGTGAAGCGGGCGCTGTACCGGTCTGTCGTGGTGAAGAGAGAGCTGAGTCAAAAGGCAAAGCTCTCAATTTACCGATCGATCTACGTTCCCACCCTCATCTATGGTCATGAGCTTTGGGTTGTGACCGAAAGAACGAGATCTCGGATACAAGCGGCTGAAATGAGTTTTCTCCGCAGGGTGGCTGGACTCTCCCTTAGAGATAGGGTGAGAAGCTCAGTCATCCGGGAGGGACTCGGAGTAGAGCCGCTGCTTCTCCACATCGAGAGGAGCCAGTTGAGGTGGCTCGGGCATCTGGTTAGGATGCCTCCTGGACGCCTCCCTGGTGAGGTGTTCCGGGCATGTCCCACCGGGAGGAGACCCAGAGGAAGACCCAGGACACGCTGGAGGGACTATGTTTCTCGGCTGGCCTGGGAACGCCTTGGGATTCCCCCGGAGGAGCTGCTCCAAGTGGCTGGGGAGAGGGAAGTCTGGGCCTCCCTACTTAGGCTGCTACCCCCGCGACCCGACCCCGGATAAGCGGACGAAAATGGATGGATGGATGGATGGATGGATGGATGTTTAGTTGAGTAGAGTTAGTAGTATTACTCACAAAGAAGTCATTGTAGTTTTCAGCTGTCTTGCAGCAGAACCAGAAATGATTGCAGATGTCCTTGTTCCACTGCAAAAGAATGGAGCAATCCTTTTGCTGCCCGGCCTAAAAAACACAAATAAAGAGCCTATTTAAAAATATTGTCAAATATTGTAAAAGATTGACATTTCTGATGCCTTAATTTTTGAAATACAGAAACTTACTGCATGTATTTTCTTTCCCAAGTTTTTTGAACCATGCCACATGTCGAGCGTGTGAAGAACACCACTGTCTTTGTATTTTCCTTTGACGGGGTCTTTCGCATATCAGCAAAAGAGAAATAGAATTAGTGATGCTGTTTCAATGTCAGATGAAACCCTAACAGGACATGCAAACAACTTATTATTAGCTAGCATAAGTGTATTTGACTTACTGAAGAGAGCTGATATCTGTGTATGTGCATCAGTGCACACTTCAGCAAGTTTAACCTCACGTTTGAGCTGGTCAAAACTACGGATGAAGCCTTCCTTCTCCATAATAACAGAACTCCTCTGAGTCTCTCTCTTGTCTATGTTGACTATTGATAGGATTTCTTTGGTGTCATTCTCCATCACAGTGTAGGAGCAGTACTGAGCACAAAACCCAGGACTGTCCATACGCCCATCAGCTATAAAAAGGAACATTTTCAAAATAAATAAAAATGTGAGATGTGGAAATTGTCTGGTTGGTTATAATGGAATATTACACTCACCAAGTACTACAACATTTTCCTTCGACTGCAGTCTGGAAACAACTTCTGCTCGTTTTTGGTTCCAAAACTCTTTGATTGTATCAACACAATATGTGTCCTGTATTTTAAAAAAGGTAGACCGATCCACTACTTGCATATTCATAAACTTGAATAGCAATGCAACTTTTTTATAATTATTGCCAGACAGGATTATGTTTGATGCCAAAAGGAAGTCCCCAGCTTGCATCCCATACTTGAAAGAAGGCTGGGAGTTCCACTGCCACACACAGTGATTGTTACGACAGATCTGGAAAACACATTTATAAAAACATTTACCATTACATTATAACTGTTATGATAATGAAGTTATTACAGAGTAGTAAATTAAATTACCCATGTCATGATGACACCCGTTCCTCTGGATTTGATATGTATCTGGAATGGTGCAGGGGCAAGACATTCCACAAATGTCAGTGGGTCTTTCGCAGTGCACACTGGGATTGGCAGTAACAGATACTCAGCAAGTTTTTTTAAACAGGTGTGATAAGTGATTGCTGCATGATGTTCAACGATGTCATCCTCACACTGGACTTTAATTACATCTGGCACTGGTTGAGATTCTATTGGCTCTGTGTCTACAATGTCAAGCACAGTGTCTTCCATGCTGATTTCTTGAAGAGAATCTAAGCACAACTTCTGCTGAATTGCCTCACCAGGCCTAAGTGAATACAAAAAAAAAATGAGAAAAGAAACTAATTTTCATGAAAGACAAGTTATGTTTATTAACTTACCGAACACATAGAGGAGGGATGTTTTCATCATCATCACTGTCATCATCATCACTGTCAAACTCAAAGGTTTCATCTTCCTCTGATGTGGAAATGTCTTGCGTGTCCTCGGTTGGTGTCCATGTTCTGTCTTCAGTCCAGTCAATACTATATAAATGGATATGAATATTAGTCTGTGACACTCAACATGTAAAATCTCAAGAGTAAATATTGACAAATACTACTTACACTGTGTTTTGAATGTGATTGAACTCACTTTCATCAATGTCGTCCTGAATGTCTAGCGAAGACATACTGAAACAAAAATATATAAATGTAAAAAACAAACTAACAATGATACTGATACACACACTAAAATACGTCCATTCAGTGCAAGTGTATCTTTTACATGATGGCTGCAGAACATAATTTAAATTAAGTCAGCTTGTTAAAAATTATTAAAATTTATAAATAGTACTTATTTTTTGACGCGGTTATAAAAAGAAGAAATTAAAATAATAATCATCAAAGTCATATATTGTCAATATTGTGCATCTGCATTATTCTAATTTTATGTCGAATAAAATTGCAGCACATAAAAGCCACAACAATAAACAAATACAGTACATTATATAAAAACAACTAAACAACTTTTCTTTTTGTTTCTGTCTTCCGTAATTTCTAGTATAAATACATTTTATTATACAAGTAAACATACAACATCAAAATTTTCATATTGTGTAATAATATAACAATCATAGTTATATTAGTTGCAGTGCAAACCATGAAATAATCGTCACATAAATACAGTTTCTAATTACTTACCTTGTTTCCAAAACCTGAATGGGAGTCTCCCCACATTCACTGCTTCTGTGACCTTCCCCAAAGTCATCATCTCTGCATATAACAATATAATGTAGTTCAAACAATTATCAGATTTACTCTAAAAAAAATATTTCACATAATGAAGTCTTTTATATGTCACGTGTCATATTCTGTGTCTCTTCCAACATACACTATAATTCTAAATTATCTTTTTTTTTTTTTTTGAATGATTCATACATAATAATCTACCAAACCAAACATCTCCATGAGTTCTGCTGAGGCTAAATAAACACAGAGTACTTGCCAACATAAGCTTTCAATATAATTTCCTTACTGGTCAGAGGATGATCCTCCAATACTGGAAAGGGCAGGGAACGGATGAGTTGTCATCTGACGTTTGGATGGGGTAGAGGTTACTGCCAAATCACCACCTTCAAAACTATAAGACACCATACCATACATTACTTATCTGGGCTGTTTCAAAAATTATAGGCAAACTATACTCATAAAATGCCATGCTGATGTTTTCATTTATAGTAAGATTATTTTCAGACAGAATGTGGAAAAATTAAACAATTTTGTTCAATAATTTCACGATTTTCACTTAATTATTTTATCATTCATTCAACCTTTATTTATACAGGCTAGCCTCGTTGAGCCACGGGGACTCATTTACAAGAGGGACCTGTCTCACTCACATCCAGGGTCAATTTAGAGTCACCAATCAGCCTAACATGCATGTTTTTGGACTGTGGGAGTAACCCGGAGAAAACCCACGCATGCACGGAGAGAACATGCAAACTACACACAGAAAGGCCCCCGGACCGGGATTTGAACCGTGGACCTGCTCGCTGAGAGGCAGCAGCTCTACCGTGCTGCCTAATCAATTCACATTACGCAAATGGTTACATCTGCTGAGACGTTTATTTATTAGAGCCTTTATTGTTTCGTTTTAACAATAAATGATTCAAGCAAAGCCACTTACTTGTCAAGCAGGAATGTTGCTAACTCTGCATCGCTTTTCAATCCTTTGAGCACCCGAAGCTCTCGCCACCTCTGAAAAGCACCTCCGATGTTTATCCGATTCCTTGCGCGATCTCTTTGTTTCTTTTTTTCATGGATTTCTTCCTGTGTCTTCTTCTGTTTACCTGTGTTGGGTTTCCGAACCTGCGCCAATCGAGGAATTGGAAGTTTTAGTGGAACGTTTGTTCCCGGAAAAGTAATCGGTTGATCCTCCGCCATTTTGAAACAGCTACTGAGACGGGAACGTGCGCGCGGATGCGCGCAGCAGCTGGGAGAGGCGGGGGAAGGGCGGGGGAAGCTCGTTCATGAAAATAACTCTGTTTTTATTGGCTGGTCAAAAACGGCCCGCTCTGGTTTTTATAAATGCTATTTTAACCACCGGGAGACGCCAGAGGAATATAGTATTTCTCAAAGATTAGCTGTTTAACATCACTCTGTCAAAAAATAGTGACAGAGAGAAGAAATATGTTTATAAAAAAAGCTACATACTGCAACTTTAAATCTGTAAATGTAAATAAAACACACTGATTATAATTCTAAACATTAAAACCGTAAATGCAAACAATACACAGTAATTATAATTATAAACATTAAATCCGTGGATGCAAACAAAACACACTAATTATATTTCTAAGCATGAATAATAATAATAACTAATAATACTAACGTTCCCTGACTATGAAAAAAAAGAAAGAAGAAAAGAAAAAAAAAAAGCTGGCTAATTATATTTCTAAACATTAAATCCGTGAATGTAAACAAAGCATTCTAATTATGTTTTTAAACACGAATGATAATAATATTAATAATAACGAATAATTTTAACGTTCCCTGAGTATGAAAGAAAAAGCACACTACAGTAATTACATTTCTACCCATTAAATCCGTGAATGTGAACAGAGCACTCTGATTTTTAAACATGAATTATAATAATAACTAATAATACTAACGTTCCCTGGGTATGAAAGAAAAAGCACACTGATTATTATTTCTACCCATTAAATCCGTGAGTGTAAACAGAGCACTCTGATTATATTTTTAAAACATGAATAATAATAATAATAATAATAATAATAATAATAATAATAATAACAAATAATACTGACGTTCCCTGAGTATGAGAAAAAAAAAAAACACTGATTATTATTTCTACCCATTAAATCCGTGAGTGTAAGCAGAGCACTCTGATTATATTTTTAAACATGAATAATAATAATAATAACTAATAATAATAACGTTCCCTGAGTATAAAAGAAAAGGCACACTGATTATTATTTCTACCCATTAAATCCGTGAGTGTAAACAGAGCACTCTGATTATATTTTTAAACATGAATAATAATAATAATAATAATGACTAATAATACTGACATTCCCTGAGTGTAAAACAAAGTACACTAATTATATTTCTCATTTTGCAATCGACTCGATGTACACACTCGCCTCTTCAGGGGACGTGAACACTCGTGTGGTTCCCTCATGCGTGATCTTCAGCCGGGCCGGGTGGAGCAGGCCGAACCGAACACCCTGGACGTTGCGAAGTTTGCGGCGACACTCAGTGAAGGCGGCCCGCGCGCGAGCCGTTCTGGCAGTGTAGTCGGGGAACACAAAGATATTTGTACCGTTCACTTTGATCTGCTGCTGCTCCTTCGCCTTCGCCAGGATTTTCACACAGTCCGTGTGGTAGTGTAGCTTAGCCACAATTGGACGGGGCCGCTCGCCTGCCTTCGGTTTGGGTACTGGGATGCGGTGAGCGTGATCCAGCAGCGGCCCCTCCTCGAAGCCGAAAGCCTCCTTTAGCATCCGGGAGACCGAAGCCGTTGTAGCCGATGAAGGGTCATCCTCCGGGACACCGATAATCCGGATATTCTGACGTCGGGACCGGGATTCCAAATCGTCACATTTATCCTCCAGCTGTGCCACCGTCTTCGTGAGGCTCTCGACTTTTTTCTGGAGGCTAACGATGTCATCTGTGCAGGTGGAGACGGACTTCTCCACCTCTGCTACCGTTAGCTTTAGCCCCGTGAAGTTCTCCTGCACTGCAGCTAGCCCCGATGATAGCTCCTTTTTGAAGGCGGACAGCTCGGAATTGATCGACGAGAGACTTTCACCCAGAACAGCATGGAATTCTGCTTTAATTATAGCAGTAAAGTCCTCTCGGAGAGCCACCAGCAGCTCCTGTTTGAGGCTGCCGACGTCACAAACTGTAGCGGCAGCTGCTGCTTCAGACGGAGGAGGTGACCCAGGACAGCTCGAGGTTCCGCCACGAGGAGCAGGCCACAGGTGAGCATCGATCGGACCTACTCCTTTAGCTCCTTTAACAGACTTTGGTGGCATTTTGGCGATCGAACAGGAGATATGCGTAGAGTGTGTAAGTTGTCTATTGTTTGCGGTCAAAATCGGAAGAAAGTGCCAGGCATTAGTTGGAAAACAGGCCAGTTCCGCAGGAGCGCACCTGAACACAACTTATCCCACCGCCATTCAGCCGGAAGTCCTTCGAAATAACATCTTTACAAGTGGAATCACCATTGAACCTGACACTCTCTTCTCCTGGGACAGTTCCACAGTTGCTGCATAGAATGTGGAGAACACTTGGAGACGCTGAGATTGTTTCATATTCCTCAGAAGAGAGAGGATGAACATCTGTCTTAAGTGATGCCAGAGCTGCCCCGACTGTCTGCCTCTCGTTGTACAATCACTGCAACATCAAAAAGGTGCTGTTCCAGCACGTGTCCACCTCCTGAATGAGCTTCATCACCGCACAGTTCATTTGCTGTTGCACCTGTTTCAGTTTTTCTTTTCCATTAGTGCTCGACCTAAAATAAGTCACCACTTTCCGTGCCTTTGTGCGCAGATCTTCTAGGCCAGGCGTTTGATCCAGGGATTTTTTTTTTACCACCAAATTTAATACATCTGCAATGCAAACATGTCGCATGGCTAGTTTTTCTGCAGTGGAGACCATGTTTGCAGCAGCATCAGTCACCAGGCATTGAACCTTCAACTCAAGTCCCCACTCCACCATCAGAGACCTCTGAGCAGCTGTGATGTTTTCAGCACTGTGGTCTTGGGGGAAAGGCAGCACTCCAAAAAGTAAAGTGTCCATCTTCATATTATCCAGGACACAATGACAAGCTACTGCCAGATAAGCATCCATGTTCATGGAGGTCAGAGGTCAGGCTCCTTCCCTCCACGCTCAGCAGTTGAGCCTTGGCTTTGGTCTTCTCCTCCTCATATTTCTCCTCCACCATCTGTTTCATTCTGTTCTGTCTTCAGCAACTATACAGAATGGGCGGTTAAAGCTGTATCGTAGCTTACTTTAATCTTTATTGAAGCAGCAGAACTACATGACAACTGCATTTCCTCTAGGCCTCTCAGCCTGTGTCACACCCAAATATATCCCCCTGGGAACATAGGCTGAACTCACAAACAATCCACTTGTCACATCCTTTCTCTTTTTTTTAATAAACATTTTCCTTCTAAACAAAATAAACATTATTTTACAGGGCATTCAGATTTAAACATAGATATTTAACCTCAAGTGCATCTTCTGTAAAATAACCTTTTGATAATACAAATACATTCAAAATTATCTAATTCAAAATTTATTCAAAATTATTATTTTTTTCCCTATTTCCCCCTGTGCAACAGAAGCCCACAAACAAACATAGAACGTGGTTAAACTTTATGTGAGAATACTATGTAGTATAGTCCTTCAAATAGGCTGGCCTCTTAACCAGACGACCAGACCTTGTAGTGACAGTGTCCTGATCACCACCCTGATGACCACGTTCATCAGCAACCACAGATTGTGCGTTTGTCCCTGGTTGTTCTAATGTTGAGGTTGGGCAATAGTTGTGCCTGAGGTGGCGACGATTTCTTCTTAGGACACCACCAGACTCCAGCTCCACCTCATAAGATCTGGGACTCACTGGTCTAATCACTTTTGCTGATCTCCAGGTTTTATAAGGCTCAAATGGTTGAACTCGAACACTGTCCCCTGCTCCGAAACAGTCTAAATCTTTTGCTGTGCGGTTGTAGTATTTCTCCTGTCTTTGTTGGTTATTAATTAGTCCATGTTTGTTGTTCGACACTTTAGGCTCCAACAGTGTCTCTTTCGTAGGAAGAAGGGTTCTGGTCCTCCTACTGAGAAGCCTCTGTGCTGGACTTGAGGAGAGACCTTGGCTCGGTGTGTTGCGATGGTCCAATAGAGCCAAGTATGGATCCTGTCCAGCTGTTGCCGCTTTCTGCATGAGGTGTTTTGCTGTTTTGACAGCTGACTCTGCTTTACCATTGCTTTGTGGGTATCCAGGTGAAGATGTTCTATGTTGGAATTCCCACTTTTGACTGAACTTTTTAAACTCATGTGATGAGTATTGAGGTCCATTATCTGAGATAAGCACATCTGGAATCCCCTGACGAGCAAAATGTGCTTTCAGTTTGTGGATCACTGTGTTACATTTGGTGTCTGGTAGATAGTCAACCTCCCAAAAATTTGAGTAATAGTCCACAGTAATCAGGTAGTCCTTATTGTGCCATGAAAACAGATCCGTTCCCACCTTGGCCCAAGGCCTGTAGACAATGTCGTGTGGATGTAAAGTCTCTTTTTGTTGTTTGGGGTCCACTGACCTGCAGATGTCACATTTGGAGATAAATGTCTTTATCTGTTCATTCATCCCTGGCCAGTTTCACTGGTGGTACACTCTTATCTATTTCAATGTGGTACACGCCTTCTAGGCAGCCAATACCTGTGAAAACATCTCTAAATTCAGTCTTTATTTTGTCCATATTCATCAGTTTCTCACTGTTGTCTGGCATTTTATCTGAACATTGTGTTTTCACTATACTGTCAATCGCCAGAATGTTCTCGTACTGTACTTTTATCAGTTTCATGGCTTCACTGGCCTTTCTGCCCAGCAATGGGATCCTGTCCTCTTGATCCACCACTTGAAACTCCAGCCTGTACAGTTTATTATTTCTTGGATTTCTAAGTTTCACTTTACATTTACCAAGTGGTCGTAATTTACTTTTGTTGTACATACACAAGTACTTTCTCTGTGTCATCCAATTGTGTGTTTGGGTTCAACAGCTGTATTGGAATAACATTACATGTAGCACCACAGTCTATCTGAAAATTGACAATTTTCTCCTTCATCAACATGCCTGCAAAGAGATGTTGACCTTTGCTGTGTGTTTCCTTCACTTGGTTTATTGTCTCCTGGCTTTCTCTGGCATCTGATATTGTCAAAATGTCCTCACATGACTCACTTGACTCTGAAATCGTGTGTACCAGTCTGCCTGTTTTGCTTTTTCCATGCTTGGATTTGCATTTTGCAGCAAAGTGGTTCTCCTTTCCACATTTCTTACACTTTTCCCCATAAGCTGGACATTTGTGTTTAATTTTCTCATGTGTGAGTCCACAAAATTTACAATTAATCTCATCCCATTTGTCTCGTCGCAGACTCCTTTTAATTGTATGTAATTCCTCCACCACTTGCCCTTGTATGGTTTTGCTGTTCTCTTTTGACAGTTCAGTAGCTCTGCATAATTGCATACACTTGTCCAGAGTTAAGTTTTCTTCTCTTAACAGTCTTTCCCTCATTGCAGAGCTATTTTTCCCACAAACAATGCGGTCTCTTATCAGTGAATCCTTAATGTCGCCAAAATTGCAGGTGTTGGCCAAAACTCTTAAATCCATAACATAGTTATCAATATTCTCATCTTGTCCTTGGTCTCTGACAAAGAACTTGTAACGCTCAACAGTCTCATTCAGCTTAGGATTGCAATGGTTGTCAAACAGTGTCATCATTGAACTCACTGTTCTCCTTGCAGCTGTAGAACTGCTCATCAGTGTTGTCAAAAGTTCTCCCCCCTCTCTCCAAGAAGGTAGTTGAACAACTTCACTTTAGTTGTTTCCTCTGCGTCGGGCATAGTGAGGTCTACATACAGTGTAAACTCCTCTCTCCAACTTTTCCAGGTCTTTGCTAAGTTGGCTGAATCCAAACAAAGTGTAGGAGGAGGCCTGAGACCTTCCATTGTGACTTCTGTTTGTCTCTTCTGCTCCACCTTTGTCTTCTCCACACAGGCCAGCTGCTCCAACTCCAGGGCCAGGCTAACAAGTTAGCAACACTCCCAGCTCCTCATGGCTCGGCAAAAACATGTACAAACTTTAATCTGGTCGACCACCAGACCGCTGCCACCATGTTTCATTCTGTTCTGTCTTCAGCAACTATACAGAATGGACGGTTAAAGCTGTATCGTAGCTTACTTTAATCTTTATTGAAGCAGCAGAACTACATGACAAGTGCATTTCCTCTAGGCCTCTCAGCCTGTGTCACACCCAAATATATCCCCCTGGGAACATAGGCTGAACTCACAAACAATCCACTTGTCACACGATCTTCTTCAGAGCCTGTCTGGAAGGCAGAGTGTATGTGGGGTCAAGCTTCCCCACAAACTCTTTGAAGCCTGGATCGTCCACAACAGTAAAAGGCTGAGAGTCCTTCACCAGCATCATGACCAGAGCTTCATCCAGCTCCTGCTTTCAGTCCACTAAGACACAATCAAACAAATCAAACTGTTATTTTCTGCTGCTGCCAGAAACTGAGAGTCTGTGTTGCTGTCATCCAGCTTCAGTCCTGGTCCTGAAGATGTCCTGGTCCTCCTGGTTGTCCATCAGCAGTAAGTAGTTTCTGTCCTTCCTGACACTTGTTGAACTCATGCTGCTTCTAGAAGACTTCATGGAAACATGTCATCATTAAGTTGTTGATTCAGCTCTACAATGCTCAACCTGGAGGTCTTTGGAAGAAAACACACATTCATCTTCATGTGTTCATCCACAGTGGAGGAAACTTCATCTTCCTCAGTGGAACAGACTGAACAACATTTATTATAAAGTTGTGACCTTAAAGGGATTGTGACATGATTTTTTTACTATTCATAAAATTGCTCAAAATATATATATTTTATCATTTAAATATGTTTGTTTTTGCAAACAAAATGATAAATCACTTTAATTTTGCTTTAAAAGTGATTTTGAACTTCAAGCCGTGTTTAATCATGGGAAATCCGATTACACTCGAACGCACCATATGTGATGTCACACTGGGCAGAGGGCTGTGGTGTCTTTAATAGCGGACAATTTAAAACTGGACGAATTTAGCAATCTATGTGAAGATTTGAGCTATTTGTCTTCATTTTGGGAAGCAGAAAATAGTTTGGGTGATGGAACAAGAAACAACAGGATCTAATTTAGGTCTGATGCTGTATCAGACTTCCTTCATGTCGAGCTGCTCATACCTGCGCACTGTGACAAGCCCAGAGCTCTGCCCGGTGTGACATCACAGATGGTGCGTTCGCGTGTAATGGGATTTCCCATGATTAAACACGGCTTGAAGTTCAAAATCACTTTTAAAGCAAAATTAAAGTGATTTATCATTTTGTTTGCAAAAACAAACATATTTAAATGATAAAATATATATATTTTGAGCAATTTTATGAAAAGTAAAAAAAAATCATGTCACAATCCCTTTAAACTCTTCAGTCAGCTTGTTATTCAATTTTTGTCATTTTGTGATAGGGATTGCTTTTGATCTTTCTGTTAGAGAATAGAAATATAAAGTTTACAACATAATTCAGTGGTGTCAGCTTTTAGTTCACATCTGTAACACATCAGGAAACATGTTTGGTTTCTCTAACTTCTTCTATCACGGTGAAAGAAAATGGATTCTAAAAATATGTGTTAGGTATATTTACATTAACGGTTAAAATTTATCTTAATTTAACAGAAAATATCTGATTATTTAGAGTTTTTGTAAAAAAAAAAAACTTTTTACAAGTTGACTCCACCCTCTTAGTGACGTCACAGGATGAAGCTCCAACCTGCAGGTGTTTGTAGAGGCATGATGTGAGATGAAGTGATGTGTGAACTTTCCTGAGTACAGAGCAGAAATCAGAATGAACTCTTTCTGACTGACTTGAACTGGTCACAACTGGGAGCTTCTTCCAGATGTTCTGATCCAGTTTCCATGTTCCAGCTGCTCCTAATAAATCTCTAGTTGTTGTTGTTGTTGTCCACAAGATGGCGCTGTTTGTCTCTGACACTTCTTTCTCCTCATCAGTCCTCCAGCTGCATGAAGAAGATGAAGATGGTGTGCAGGGTGGTGCTGCTCCTCATCCTCAGCTCGTGTCTCTGTGGTCAGTTTGGACCTTCAGGTTCAGTCCAGAACATTCAGTTCTTGTTGTAGATGCAGTTTCAAGCCTCCCATGTTCCAGTTGTCAGTGTGTCTGCTCCTCTCTGTCTCCTCAGCAGCAACATTTGTAGTGAACGTGACCCAGAGCTCCTATCAGGCAGAGCAGAACCACAACATGACCTGGAGTGGACCTTCACCACCACACCTGAGACATCCTGGAGACACCTGTTCATCTACTGCAGCTTGTTAGCTCCTCTCAGAGAGTCACTCCTGTATCTGCTCCATGAAGGTGTTGAGGTGTCAGAGGCTCAGGATGAACAGTTTGCAGGACGAGTCCAGAGGGACGGAGACGTCCTCAGAGAAGGACGCATCAGACTCCACCTGTCTTCAATCTTTGCTGGCAAGGAACAGACATTCAGTGTCCAAGAGAATTCAGTATCAACAAATGACAGAACCCTAGCATGGCCTCGGGATAACAGAACTGTAGTTGCCGTAGTAACGATGGAAGTAACCCACTGTTTTCAATGTGTCAGGAACCAAACGTACATTTTCTAAGAGAACGGTGTGATACAAAACAAGGTTTGCCTGTATCATGTAAACAAACGTATTGTTCCCCTCTGAGATTTTAAGAGGAGGGTGTCATTAAAATGAATGATATGCAGCTGGTTCACACCCACTCTGTTGGTAGCTGCATTTTGATTGGTTCTCTGACACGTAAGGTCAGAGTTGGAGAGCGGTCTCAGGGGGAGAAGTTGTCCGAAGCTGGCAGAAGTGGGATGTCCTGGTGGAGAGTTTGCTCTGAGCCAGCCCAGAAGTCCATGAGGACTCCGATCCAGTCAGCTGAGAGATGGAGAAAAGTCCTGGTAACCCTCAAACACCCCGTGAGTGATGAGGCACAACCGCCTGCTGGAAGAGACGTGGTCCCTCAAGGAATAACATCCCTCTTCCAGTGACAACGTGAACCTCCTGCCTCACTTCATCACATCCATTGTGGTAATGAGAGATGGACGTCTCCTGGTAGGACAAACATCTTCCTTCTGATGAGAACAACAAGTGACAACTGTTTTCTTACATGTCATTTAAGTTCATGAATCTGAGAGAAAGTTGACCTAAATTTTAACGTTAGAGCTAAAACTTTAGTCCTAAATTTTAGATAACACCTCTTCTAAAAGTCTTAAGCTATTTAATATTTACCCTTTTGACATAACACTGTTATTATATTTCATATTTGCCATAATTTCATGTTGTCATTATTCAAACTGAAAATAAACGTTACTGAATTGTGATTTTAACTGACCAGATTCTTGTCTTTGTTGGAGCGAGGGGAACAGAATATTGTTGAAGAACTCAGATTATTCTTTTGATTGAGGTCGGTCAACATTTATCACATAACTCTGAACAGTTAGTGTAAACAGCTGTTACAAGGTGTCCACATTTCCTTTACATTTTTAATTGATCAAACTTCACATAAATCTGCACTTGATCAGTGAAGTTCAATTGTTTTATTATTTTAAGATATATCGTAATGTATTTTAGTAGGTAAGACAAACTAAACACTAAACTAGTGTGAACAAAAATTAAAATGTTGACGATGAAACTTTCACCTCAAATGAATGTTCTCTAGAAGTGTTCATCTTCAGAGGAAGTCTGATGTTTGAACAGTTTCTAGTTAATAAAACCTTCAGAAGCTTCAGCTGGTTTGTAAAACGTCACATTCAGGACTGGATTCTTCAAGTCTTCTATATTCTGGTGACTCCTCGTCTTCATCACCTCCATGATTCATGGACCTCTGCTTCTTTTCTGACCTTCACTTCAGAGACACAAAACTAAAATATATTTATTTATTTCACATCCTTCTGAAACAACAACATGTGAAGTGAAACAGCTGTAATCTATAAAAAGGACACGTGTGTGTTGAGCTGCAGCTTCTCTTTAAAAACATGTTTCAGTGTCGAGACAGGAGGAGCTGATTCTGTTTGTTGTCCTGGAATCAAGAAAAGAAGAAGCTGCTGTCTGCTTGGTAGTTTCCTCCATCATGTCCAGCAGGAGAACATCACTGATGAGGACCAACCAGACTGCTGCAGTCCTCTTACAGCGCCCCCATGTGGTCACACAGAGGCGCTGCAGCTGAGAGGAGCTGGATGATGCTGAGAAAAGAAAGTTTCCAGACAGCACGTCTGTACAAATATGACTTATTCACCACATGGAAACATTATAAAGAGGATAAATAAATAAATAATGTGTAAAAGAGCCACATCAGAGGGTCCAAAGAGTTAAATGTGGTCCCAGATCCAGATGTTTCTGGTCCCAGATCCAGATGTTTCTGGTCCCAGATCCAGATGTTTCTGGTCCTGATCTGTGCCCGACAACCTCAGACTCCTTCCATCAAAATCCACTTTCATCAAAGCTCCACCAGGGGTTTCTCCTGTCGTTGATCCAGAATGTTCCAGGAGGTCCGAGCTCCACTTCCACCTTCTCTGTCCAGATCCAGCCTGCCCGCTTTCAGGCCCTCTGGGCAAATAGGATTTGAACCTGCAACCTGCCTTGATTAGAGGAGGAACACACAAAGTGTAATCTAGTCCACCACCACAACATCTACTCCTCCCAAAAACTGGAGACAAGAAGGAGAAGTTGAACTAAAGTAAGAGCTGGTGCTCTAAACCCTCCAGCTGCCCTGAGCCAACACCACCCAAGGGCAACTGGAGGGTGAAGCAGAGGTCATCTGTCCAAGTCCAACAGCAAGAAGCCCCAAAGTCATGAAGATGGACACACACTTCCTGTGTGGACCTAAGAGGATGAAGAGGACCTTCATCACTTCATCAGATCCTCCATGAAGGTCCAAACTCCTCGTCTCCTGGTTCTGAACCGTGGAAACAGACTCTTGAAGTCACACCAAGACAAAGGTGTCGTTCCTTCAGCCTCCACGTTTCTTCAGTCCAGCTTGTTCTCTTCAACACGCTCTCTCCTCATGGCCTGAAACTTCTCACAGTTACAGCTCCTTCCAGCTGCTGCAGCTGTGAGGGAGGTTCTGAGAACAGGCCCGCTGGACACAGCTGGAGCTCCACAGGGTCTGGTTGGGTCCAGTCCTGTAGGTGAGGAGGCTCTGAGGTTTTATTGTTCAAACATCAGAACAATCTTTAATAAAGTGAAGTTGGTGTGAAATCTCCTCAGATTCAATCATGTCACTCAGTTTCTTCAGGATCTCTTCTCACCTGAACATGAACTGGAAGCCACCTGCATCATGAAAGACCTCACTCATCCAGCACACTCACTCTTTGCCCCACTCCCCTCAGGACGGAGGTTGAGGAGCATCAAGTGTAGAACCACTAGACTGAGGAACAGCTTCTACCCTGAGGCTGTTAGACACATGAATGAATAAAAATAAAGTAAAAAATAAACACTGCAAAATATCACATCATGCTGATGCTGATCTGTTTTCTTGTTGCTGTGTTCATCTGTGTTCATCTGAGTTCATCTGTGTTCATCTGCTTATTCCAGTTTAGTTTGAATCAGGACACAAATAAGTCACAAGAGGCTCTCTTTAATTGTTACTTTGCTTAATTCAGAATTGATCAACAGAATAACTTTTGTCATTTTATGATAATCTGTTATTAACATGAGTTGTCACTCTTAATATGCTGGTTTATTCTTCAGTACGATGGTACTTAAAACTATGGCACAGTTCAGGGTATGTGTTAAGTGAAACTTCTCAGCTTTGTGTATGAGTTAGACATAATAATCACTTTACTGGCGACTCCGTCTGTCTGTTTATCTTTACAGTTTTCCTGCCTGTCCTTCAGACTTCAACTCGCTGACCTGCAAAGTCACTCCGTTATTTTGGGTGAACAGCCAATCAGTGGGGTGATTTGAAGGGGTTAAGCCCTCTACATAAAACCCTAACTTCATGTCTTGCTTCAGTTTACGAGGGAACTCAAACTATGTTCTTCTCCTGAAAGCTGGTTGAACGCCAGTCAAAACGCCAATGACTTCATTCTATCAGTAAGGTTTTTACAGCAAGCTCGCTGTGAAATCCGACCTAGAGCTGAAACGCTCCATTTGAAGGAATTTCCTTCAAATGATATCTTATCTTGAAAAACCACACCGGAGCTGAAGCCGTTAACCCGGAGAAGTGGAAGTCGACTTGTAGCGAGCCACTGAAAGTTGGACGCTGGTCGCTAGAGGTGGACGATATGGCTCAAAAATTCCATCCATCCATCCATCTTCTTCCGCTTATCCGGGGTCGGGTCGCGGGGGTAGCAGCCTAAGTAGGGAGGCCCAGACTTCCCTCTCCCCAGCCACTTGGAGCAGCTCCTCCGGGGGAATCCCAAGGCGTTCCCAGGCCAGCCGAGAAACATAGTCCCTCCAGCGCGTCCTGGGTCTTCCTCTGGGTCTCCTCCCGGTGGGACATGCCCGGAACACCTCACCAGGGAGGCGTCCAGGAGGCATCCTAACCAGATGCCCGAGCCACCTCAACTGGCTCCTCTCGATGTGGAGAAGCAGCGGCTCTACTCCGAGTCCCTCCCGGATGACTGAGCTTCTCACCCTATCTCTAAGGGAGAGTCCAGCCACCCTGCGGAGAAAACTCATTTCAGCCGCTTGTATCCGAGATCTTGTTCTTTCGGTCATAACCCAAAGCTCATGACCATAGATGAGGGTGGGAACGTAGATCGATCGGTAAATTGAGAGCTTTGCCTTTTGACTCAGCTCTCTCTTCACCACGACAGACCGGTACAGCGCCCGCTTCACTGCGGACGCTGCACCTATCCGCCTATCGATCTCACGCTCCAGTTTTCCCTCATTCGTGAACAAGATCCCGAGATACTTAAACTCCTCCACTTGGGGCAGGACCTCCTCCCCGACCCGGAGAGGGCATGCTACCCTTTTCCGGCTCAAGACCATGGCCTCGGATTTGGAGGAACTGATCCTCATCCCGGCCGCATCACACTCGGCTGCAAACCGCTCCAGCGAAAGCTGTAGATCACGAGCTGATGAAGCCAGTAGGACCACATCATCTGCAAAAAACAGAGAAGCGATTCTAAGGCCACCAAAACGGATCCTCTCAACACCTTGGCTGCGCCTAGAAATTCTGTCCATAAAAGTTATGAACAGAATCGGTGACAAAGGGCAACCTTGGCGGAGTCCAACTCTCACCGGAAACGAGCCTGACTTACTGCCGGCAATGCGGACCAAGCTCTGACACCGGTCGTACAGGGACCTAACAGCCCTTATCAAAGGGCCTGGTACCCCATACTCCCGGAGTACCCCCCACAGAACCCCCCGAGGGACGCGGTCGAATGCCTTCTCCAAGTCCACAAAGCACATGTAAACTGGTTGGGCAAACTCCCACGCACCCTCCAGGACCCTGCTGAGGGTGTAGAGCTGGTCCAGTGTTCCACGACCAGGACGAAAACCACACTGCTCCTCCTGAATCCGAGGTTCGACTATCCGACGGACCCTCCTCTCCAGAACCCCTGAATAGACCTTACCAGGGAGGCTTAAGAGTGTGATCCCCCTATAGTTGGAACACACCCTACGGTCCCCCTTTTTGAATAGGGGAACCACCACCCCAGTCTGCCAATCCAAGGGAACTGCCCCCGATGTCCACGCGATATTGCAGAGTCGCGTAAGCCAACACAACCCTACAACATCCAGAGCCCTAAGGAACTCCGGGCGAATCTCATCCACCCCCGGAGCCTTGCCACCGCGGAGCTTTTTAACCACCTCGGCGACCTCAGCACCAGAGATCGGAGAACCCGACCCAAAGTCCCCAGGCTCTGCTTCCTCAGTGGAAGACGTGCCAGTAGGATTGAGGAGGTCTTCGAAGTATTCCGCCCACCGACTCACAACATCCCGAGTTGAGGTCAGCAGCACGCCACCTCCACCATAAATGGTGTTGGTCTCGTACCTCTTTCCCCCCCTGAGACGCCGGATGGTGGACCAGAATCGCCTCGAAGCCGTACGGAAGTCATTCTCCATGGCCTCTCCGAACTCCTCCCACGCCCGAGTTTTTGCCTCAGCAACCACCCGAGCCGCATGCCGCTTGGACTGCCGGTACCTATCAGCTGCTTCCGGGGTCCCACAAGCCAAAAAGGCCCAATAGGACTCCTTCTTCAGCCTGACAGCATCCCTCACTGCCGGTGTCCACCACCGGGTTCGAGGGTTGCCACCACGACAGGCACCAACAACCTTGCGGCCACAGCTCCGATAAGCTGCCTCGACAATAGAGGCGCGGAACACGGCCCACTCGGACTCCATGTCCCCCGCCTCCCTCGGAACGTGTTCAAAGCTCTCCCGGAGGTGGGAGTTAAAGCTCCGTCTTACGGGAGACTCTGCCAGACGTTCCCAGCAGACCCTCACAATACGTTTGGGTCTGCCAGGTCTGACCGGCATCCTCCCCCACCATCGGAGCCAACTCACCACCAGGTAGTGGTCAGTTGACAGCTCCGCCCCTCTCTTCACCCGAGTGTCCAAGACATGCGGCCGCAGATCAGATGAGACGACAACAAAGTCGATCATCGAACTGCGACCTAGGGTGTCCTGGTGCCAAGAGCACATATGGACACCCTTATGCTTAAACATGGTGTTCGTTATGGACAATCCATGACGAGCACAGAAGTCCAATAACAGAACACCACTCTGGTTCAGATCAGGGGGGCCGTTCCTCCCAACCACACCCCTCCAGGTCTCACTGTCATTGCCCACGTGAGCGTTGAAGTCCCCCAGTAGAACAAGGGAGTCCCCAGGAGGCGCACTCTCCAATACCCCCTCCAAGGACTCCAAAAAGGGTGGGTAGTCTGAGCTGCCGTTTGGTGCATAGGCACAAACAACAGTCAGAGCCCGTCCCCCCACACGTAGGCGAAGGGAGGCTACCCTCTCGTTCACCGGGGTGAACCCCAACGTACAGGCACCAAGATGGGGGGCAACCAGTATGCCCACTCCTGCTCGGCGCCTCTCACCAGGGGCAACTCCAGAGTGGAAGAGTGTCCAACCCCTCTCAAGGAAACTGGTTCCAGAGCCAGAGCCATGCGTTGAGGTGAGTCCGACTATTTCTAGTCGGAAACTCTCAACCTCACACACTAGCTCAGGCTCCTTCCCCACCAGAGAGGTGACATTCCATGTCCCAATGGCCAGCTTCTGTAGCCGAGGATCAGACCGCCAGGGTCCCCGCCCTCGGCCACCACCCATCTCACATTGCACCCGACCCCTTTGGCCCCTCCCACAGGTGGTGAGCCCATGGGAAGGGGGACCCACGTCTCCTCTTCGGGCTGTGCCCGGCCGGGCTCCATGGGTAAAAGCCCGGCCACCAGGCGCTCGCCAGCGTGCCCCACCTCCGGGCCTGGCTCCAGAGTGGGGCCCCGGTGACCCGCGTCCGGGCGAGGGAAAACTTAGTCCATTTATTGCACTCATCATAGGGGTTTTTGGGCTGCACTTTGTCTGGTCCCTCACCTAGGACCTGTCTGCCTTGGGTGACCCTTCTAGGGGCATGAAGCCCCTGACAGCATAGCTCCTAGGATCATTGGGACACTCAAAAATTATATTGTGATATTTCAGAGCATTATCACGATAACAATAAATTTCATGATATAACCCCCCCAAAAAAATCAAATTTATTTATTTGACAAAATTAACTTAACATGTTGCTTTGCAGTATTATGTATATAAAATTTAAAAAAAAAGGGGGGTAATTTTACTGAAAATACTTTATTTAGTAAAGTATTCAGTCTCAAAGTATAAAAATAAAAATGATCTGTTATTTAGATTGAAAAAGTCTGTTATCTATTCATGCAGGAATTATTCATTTTTTTTAACTGATCTGTCTCTACACACCCTGATGCATGCTCGTGGTCGACCAGACTTAGCTTTTTTAGATGATCTGTCTCTGATTACCTGACTCTTGGTCCGTGGAGCCGCGAGTTTGTAAAGACGGTTTAGAGTGGGGGAGACACACAGCACCGACTGCTCAGAGCAGGGTGGAGGGGGGAGGCATTTGAGCTCTCTCTACCTGCAGTTTAAGCAGGGGGAAGAGAAGCTGAGACGCGTTGTTTGTTTTTAGCATTTTAGCTAGCTAGTATTGCACGCAGACTGGTGGAGGGGGGGTGCGCAGCTCGGTTTGGTTGTTTGAAGTGCTCGGTTGTTTAGGGGGCGGGGCGCCCTGACATATTACGTCATGAAATTAGCATATCATGATATCACTTTTTTGCCCGGGCAAGCTTTTTATACCGGTAAAACCGGAACGATATGATATGGCCCAGCCCTACTGGTCACCTTTAAACCGTAGCAGAACGGTTAATAAGGCTGGGACTAGTTTGCCGGGCTGAGGCCAAAAATCTTTGCACAGGTAAAACGTTGATGGCCATTCAACCAAAGTCGAGCGGAAGCTACTGAGGAACTGCCATGGTTTCTGGTTACACATATCAAGATATTTTCTCTTCACTCCCTCTTATCTTTCATTCCATTCTTCATCCTAAACTTATTTTTTCTAAGCCAGTAAACTGGTAAGTTAATGTGCCTGCAGAAAAGTTAATATAAGACCCTTAACTTGTCTGTTGTTTCAATTTGAATCTTGTCTACAGTAGTTTATATGAAATCTAAATCAGAGCTAATCTCAATACAAATGTTTGATGTACTTTTATGATTCTTTCAATAAAAGGTTCATCTCCTGGTGAATCAACATAAGTTGACGTTTCTCGTGAGTTACATCTTGTCTGGTCACATTTAATCTGTTTAAATCCAAAAAAGAGAGAACTCCATCCATCCATCCATTTTCTTCCGCTTATCCGGGGTCGGGTCGCGGGGGTAGCAGCCTAAGTAGGGAGGCCCAGACTTCCCTCTCCCCAGCCACTTGGAGCAGCTCCTCTGGGGGAATCCCAAGGCGTTCCCAGGCCAGCCGAGAAACATAGTCCCTCCAGCGTATCCTGGGTCTTCCTCTGGGTCTCCTCCCGGTGGGACATGCCCGGAACACCTCACCAGGGAGGCGTCCAGGAGGCATCCTAACCAGATGCCCGAGCCACCTCAACTGGCTCCTCTCGATGTGGAGAAGCAGCGGCTCTACTCCGAGTCCCTCCCGGATGACTGAGCTTCTCACCCTATCTCTAAGGGAGAGTCCAGCCACCCTGCGGAGAAAACTCATTTCAGCCGCTTGTATCCGAGATCTTGTTCTTTCAGTCATAACCCAAACCTCGTTAAAATAAAATGCGAAGAATTTGGGTCAGATAAAATCTGCTCAAACTTCCATTTGGAATATGATACAGTCAGTAAACTGACCAGTACATAAAATCCTACAAAACTATGAAAGTATTATGACTTTAGAAAGTGGCATTTCAGCTAAAATGTATTTACAGGGGGTCTGATCCAATGTGACTTGGTGGACAAGCCCCCCTAGTGGTCTGTGTACCATATTTTCCGGTGTATAGGTCGCACCTTTTTATGTTTTTATTTTTCAAGGCCTGCAACCTATACACCAGTGCGACCTATTTATGGATTTTTTTCCCATATTTTTAGACCAATTTTTGGCTCAGTTATTACCTTTTTTCACTTTGGCAGATAATGGTGCAGTACCACTTTCGGCCCCTAGGGATGCAGTGCAGTACCAACTCTGACCAGAGGCAGGCTGCCTCCATCACTGGCTGAACTCTTTCAGAGTGACACTGAGGACGAGGAGTTTCTGGGATTTGAATGATTTGTAGATTTGTAAATATTGTAAATAAAAACCACAAAAATATCGGTTTCTGTCATCTTTGTGTGCGGGTGTACAGGTAGTAATTTCAAAGTTGCTTTATTTACGGTGTGTGGGTGTACCGGTAACTGTCAAAGTGCATTTCTGAACATTCAGCTGCACCTCCAGCAGCTGCAGCTCCCAGCTCTCCTGCACTGGTTTCCACAGCAACTGCAGCTCTGAGCAGATCACCTTCAGCTGCAACTCTGAGCAGATCACCTTCAGCTGCAACTCTGAGCAGATCACCTTCAGCTGCAACTCTGAGCAGATCACCTTCAGCTGCAACTCTGGGCAGCTCACCTTCAGCTGCAACTCTGGGCAGCTCACCTTCAGCTGCAACTCTGGGCAGCTCACCTTCAGCTGCAAATCTGGACAGCTCACCTTCAGCTGCAACTCTGGGCAGCTCACTTTCAGCTGCAACTCTGAGGAGATCACCTTCAGCTGCAACTCTGAGCAGATCACCATCAGCTGCAAATCTGGACAGCTCACCTTCAGCTGCAACTCTGAGCAGCTCACCTTCAGCTGCAAATCTGGACAGCTCACCTTCAGCTGCAAATCTGGACAGCTCATCTTCAGCTGCAACTCTGGGCAGCTCACCTTCAGCTGCAACTCTGGGCAGCTCACCAACTTGGTTATTTACGTGCTGAAATAAGCTGATTTATAATCATTAATTAACAAAAATTAAACTGAGACACAGTCTTACAAAAAAGGCAGCCAACATAATATTTTTAGGAGTTTCTGTAGTTTAATTTTAATGATGTTGGTGGTATTTACATTTTGAAATAAGCTGATTTGTAATCATTTATTAACAAAAATTAAACTGAGACACAGTCTTAAAAAAAGTCAGCTAACAAATATATTTTTTAGGTCTTTATCCTGCTCAAATTAAAATACTGTACCAATTCATGCAGGCTTGTTCGCTGCATTTCCGGTGCTGCGCGTGCTCGTTTTGTTTTCATCAGATGTACCGGTAGCTAGCGAAACAAATTTTTAAATCCAGCTCATTTCACAATTACGTTCATTCATTAAGGAAAAGTTCAGCTCAGACACATATTTGCTATAATTTTTATCGAACAAATAATTGTTTTAAAGTGGTAATCTTCTTAAAGCCTTGCTGTGCGCTCCTTGCAGCAGAGCTAAACACTCGGTCCACATTTCCGGGTTGACTCAGCGGTGACGGGGCACGTCAGTGGTGGATGACGCGTTACGTCGGCGGTGACGTAGGTGCGACCTATACACATGTGTGACCTATTTCTGGATTTTTTCCAATTTATTGATAATAATTGGACAATGTGACCTATACACAGGTGCGATCTATACAACAGAAAATACGGTACTTCTGTTTTTTGTTTGTTTGTTTGTTTTTAGCACATCTTATTTTCAGTTGTTTTGGTGTTTTTGGTATTTGCAGCATGTTTTATTTTAATTTTTTTTTGTGTTTCTTCATCTATTTTCTGTGATTGAAGTTTTTTTCTGTTTCATTTGTTTTTTGTTTAGGAGTTAGGATTATTCATGTGTTTGCAGCACGTTTTAACTGTTTGCTGTGCATTTAGCTGTGTGTAGCTTGTTTGCACCTGTCGTCCACCGTTGAGACGGGACTCCTCAGTGACTAACTATTGAAAGATGTACCTCTTTTGGTGTAAGTTGAACTAGATTTTTACAAGCTCTCATATTAAAAATCAAAGCACCACCTAGTGTAATATTATAGTGGTTTATTTAAAAAGGTAATGGTGATATGAAAGCTACATGACGAGTAATCAATGATGTTTTAAAGAATCATAGGTCAAAGACTGGTATTTCACAACATTTTTTAAAGGATAATGTTGAAATTCATGATGACAATGAAATTGCAAACTGATTTAATCAATAATTGATCAAAACTGGACTAATGCAAAAATATAAATGAAATACTGTTATGTATGTTGCTTTGTAGTTAGATAATTATGGTGAATTGTTTTTTTTGTTTGTTTTTTTTAAAGTGGACCTAAACCCAACATTAACTTTTTTTAGCTGATAAACTCCCTAGAATGTGTTTAAAAAGTTATCTAGCACTATGGCTGTGTTTATTCTCACATAATTGTGCGTATCTGTGTAAATCGGCAATATTTGGTCTAAAAACGTGTTTACGGTAGTTCTATAGGTTGAACTGGTGGATTACACCTTAATTTTCTTATTTGTCCAAACGCTCATGTGTGACATGTCTGCTCATGTGTGATGTCACACAGGTGGTTCAAGCAGAGCCAATCCCCTGCAGAGATGAGAAGGTTCATACCTTATATGGAAGTGCTACATTTCACTCCTGAAAAGCTTTTTTTTCTTTCTTTTTTTCCCCTTTTTTTAAGCCTTTGGTTTTGGATGGAATGGGTGGAATAGATAAATACATCTACATGTTTATTCTTTGTTGTTGCTTGGTGTATGTTGTTGGCTAGAGGTTTGATTTGTTTTAGGTTGTTGCTGGTGGAGGCGTGAACAAAAGCACAACTCTACCTCCACCCCTCGTCTCTCGACACGCCTATTTTGAGGGAGAATTTGAAACTGCTTCGGGGGAGGAGGGTGGGGAGTTCCTCTTTAAGTTACTTAAAGATGATTGTTGTTAGATTTTAATGATTGTAAGAGGGGGCAAATAAAATAAGATTTTTTTCTTCTTACTGCTACCCTTCATTTTATTTGTGTTGTATAAACTCACTTTGTTATATAGTTTTGTGTTATATTTTTAAAATGAATAAATTTGAGCAAAAAAATATATAAAAATCAAACAATTGGTAATAAAGGTACAAAGAAAAAACATTACTGAAAGGAATGCGTTATTTTATATGAGATTAAAAAAAGACAAAACAAAAGGTTAATATTCAGTTAAACTGCTTTTCTCTGATGTGGATCCTCATGTGTGTGTTTAAAGTTGACTTCTGTCCAAACCTTTGTCCACAAAGATCACAAACATATGCTTTCTGTCCTGTGTGAACCATCATGTGTGTGTTTAAATTTGACTTCTGTCCAAACCTGTGTCCACAAAGATCACAAACAAATGCTTTCTGTCCTGTGTGAACTATCATGTGTTTGTTTAAATCTGACTTACATCCAGACCTGTGTCCACAAAGATCACAAGCAAATGCTTTCTGTCCTGTGTGAACTATCATGTGTTTGTTTAAATCTGACTTACATCCAGACCTGTGTCCACAAAGATCACAAGCAAATGCTTTCTGTCCTGTGTGAACTATCATGTGTTTGTTTAAATCTGACTTACATCCAAACCTGTGTCCACAAAGATCACAAACAAATGCTTTCTGTCCTGTGTGAACTATCATGTGTGTGTTTAAATTTGACTTCTGTCCAAACCTTTGTCCACAAAGATCACAAACAAATGCTTTCTGTCCTGTGTGAACTATCATGTGTGTGTTTAAATTTGACTTCTGTCCAAACCTTTGTCCACAAAGATCACAAACAAATGCTTTCTGTCCTGTGTGAACTATCATGTGTTTGTTTAAATCTGACTTCTGTCCAAACCTGTGTCCACAAAGATCACAACAAATGCTTTCTGTCCTGTGTGAACTATCATGTGTTTGTTTAAATCTGACTTCCGTCCAAACCTGTGTCCACAAAGATCACAAGCAAATGCTTTCTGTCCTGTGTGAACTATCATGTGTGTGTTTAAATGTGACTTCCGTCCAAACCTTTGTCCACAAAGATCACAAGCAAATGCTTTCTGTCCTGTGTGAACTATCATGTGTGTGTTTAAAGTTGACTTCTGTCCAAACCTTTGTCCACAAAGATCACAAGCAAATGCTTTCTGTCCTGTGTGAACTATCATGTGTGTGTTTAAATTTGACTTCTGTCCAAACCTTTGTCCACAAAGATCACAAGCAAATGCTTTCTGTCCTGTGTGAACTATCATGTGTGTGTTTAAAGTTGACTTCTGTCCAAACCTTTGTCCACAAAGATCACAAACAAATGCTTTCTGTCCTGTGTGAACTATCATGTGTTTGTTTAAAGTTGACTTCTGTCCAAACCTTTGTCCACAAAGATCACAAGCAAATGCTTTCTGTCCTGTGTGAACTATCATGTGTTTGTTTAAATTTGACTTATGTCCAAACCTTTGTCCACAAAGATCACAAACAAATGCTTTCTGTCCTGTGTGAACTATCATGTGTGTGTTTAAATTGACTTCTGTCCAAACCTTTGTCCACAAAGATCACAAGCAAATGCTTTCTGTCCTGTGTGAACTATCATGTGTTTGTTTAAATTTGACTTCCGTCCAAACCTTTGTCCACAAAGATCACAAGCAAATGCTTTCTGTCCTGTGTGAACTATCATGTGTTTGTTTAAATTTGACTTCTGTCCAAACCTTTGTCCACAAAGATCACAAGCAAATGCTTTCTGTCCTGTGTGAACTATCATGTGTGTGTTTAAATTGACTTCTGTCCAAACCTTTGTCCACAAAGATCACAAGCAAATGCTTTCTGTCCTGTGTGAACTATCATGTGTGTGTTTAAAGTTGACTTCTGTCCAAACCTTTGTCCACAAAGATCACAAGCAAATGGTTTCTGTCCTGTGTGAACTATCATGTGTCTGTTTAAATTACCCTTTCTGTTAAATCTTTTTCCACAGTCTTTACAACTAAATGAGGTCTGTCTTGACTGTCTTTTCTCGACTGAGCCTCCAGTTTTCTTCACTTCAACACATTCCTTGACAACCAAACAACTTGAAGACATCACTGACTGACTTGTCTTGTGAAATTGTTTCCCATGCTCAGTGAAGCTGCAAGATTTGTTGACAGTGTTTACGCCTGACTCAGGAGCTCTGCTCTTCTTCCAGTCTTTGTCACCGTCTTCAGGTTCTGACCCAGAGTCTGATAAGTCTTTTAGCTGAGAGTCAGAGTCATTCACATCATCACCTTCATCATCCTCACTGACTTCAGTCTCTGAAGAGCTGCAATCATCTCCATAAGTATTTAGATCTGGGTTCCTGGTAGTCTCTGCTCCTCCACAGTCCTCTCCACCAGTTGATGCTTTCATCTGGTCAGCTGAACTGCTGGTTGGAAGATCTTCCTCTTTTACTTGGTGCTGATGAAGCTGTAAAAATAGACGTTTCTCTTCATCTTCCTCACTCTTCAAAGGAACAGCAGTGAATGCAAACCCGGGGTCATCAGTCTCTGTTTTCACACAAAACTGCTCTCCCTCTTGACTGGTCCACAGTTCCTCATCTTCCTCCTTTATGTTGAGGGTCTCTGGATCCTGTTGATCCACCCCAAGCATCTGTACTTCAGGAGCTTCTTTAATCAGAACCATCTGCTGAACATCTGCAGGGACCACAGAAAACGTGAACATCAGGCACAATTATAACTTTAAATTCACACATACAGCGATGCTTGAAAGTTTGTGAAGCCTTTAAAACTTTATAAATTTCTGCATAAAAATGACCTAAAACATCATCAGATTTTCACACAAGTCCTAAAAGTAGATAAAGAGAACCCAGTTAAACAAATGAGACAAAATATTATGCTTGGTCATTTATTGAGGAAAATGATCCAATATTACATGATTTTTCCTGAGATTTGTCAAGCTGTTTTATCAGTAATGCACAAAAATAAATGAAATATCGACGAGAGCATGTAGTGTTCACATGAACTAAGTTTGAATTTATATCCATCCATAGCCATTGTGAGACAAACTGCCTCAATTGTACTTGTCAATGTCTGAAAGTAAACTAACAACTTGTAATTGTTACAATAGAAACAACTGATTTTGCTTATTTATAACAAATTATAGTGTAAAGTTTTGGTGGTGAATGATGCATAATTAGAGGTTTGTTTTATAATACAGTAATATATACCATATTTTCCCACGTATAACTCGCACCTTTTTGCCTAATTTGCATGCCCTGTGACTTAGAGAGCGGTGAGACTTGTTTATGGATTTTCCCCCCATATTTTTAGACCAATTTTTGGTTCAGATATGACCATCCATCCATTTTTGTCCGCTTATCCGGGGTCGGGTCGCGGGGGTAGCAGCCTAAGTAGGGAGGCCCAGACTTCCCTCTCCCCAGCCACTTGGAGCAGCTCCTCTGGGGGAATCCCAAGGCGTTCCCAGGCCAGCCGAGAAACATAGTCCCTCCAGCGTGTCCTTAGCCTGGTTGAAACCATACCCTGTGCTTCACTTCGCTTCACACAAGGGTCTGGAATTTTCCCATTGAAAACCGTTTCTTGCTGGAGGCGTTGGCCTCTGATTAGGAACAAAACCATTGGATAATTTGAACAGGGAAACCATTCTGCTCCCTCCCCTCAGCCACCCCCCTCTGCTGAAGTTCAGCAGCTGAACTTGACTGACAACTGCTCCGCCCCCTCTGCAGCGTTTCTCTTGCTGCGCAAATTCTGTGTTTATATCATATGTTATAAAACGTTTTAATACAATAAAATCAAACCATGGATCGCTGGTCCAGCTCACCAAAACACCAGAAAATCTGATGGGACTCGCTCAGCAACTAAAACCCGAGTTTATTTCTCGTGACAACCTGAGGCATTTCCGTGTTCATTTTACAGCAACGAATTGAGCCTGCTGTCTCTCTCATTTTACTCAGCAGGAGGGTGGAGGAGAAGGAGCGATTACTTAACTTTTGGGGGAAAAAACCAAAAGAAAACTCCAGATAAGGGATTAAGAAGGGGAAATTAATAAATTTGTGTCACATATCTGCATCGCTTTGCATGAGAACGCGGCTGCGCGCTGGCTCTGGCTGCGCGCCGGGACAGGTGGCACTCAGCGGAGAGGAGGAGGAGGAGGAGGGAGAAGGGAGCGATAACTTGACTTTTGGCCCAAAAACCAAAAGAAAACTCCAGATAAGGGATTAAGAAGGGGAAATTAATAAATTTGTGTCACATATCTGCATCGCTTTGCATCTTTTGAATGAGAACATGCCGCTGCTCGCTGACTGAGCGCTGGCAGAGCCTTTTATAGGGCTCTGCGCGCTGGGACAGGTGGGGGCGTGGGTTAGGGTCCAAAACTCCGCCCCTTCTGTTCTCTGATTGGTCCGAACAAAAATCTACTGGACAAATCCTTGTGGGCGGGTAAAGTCCCAGACTGTGCAGTGAAGGGAAATGAGAATTGAGCGGAGCTGTGCAGGAAGGCGAGGGCCAGGCTAGCGTGTCCTGGGTCTTCCTCTGGGTCTCCTCCCGGTGGGACATGCCCGGAACACCTCACCAGGGAGGCGTCCAGGAGGCATCCTAACCAGATGCCCGAGCCACCTCAACTGGCTCCTCTCGATGTGGAGAAGCAGCGGCTCTACTCCGAGTCCCTCCCGGATGACTGAGCTTCTCACCCTATCTCTAAGGGAGAGTCCAGACACCCTGCGGAGAAAACTCATTTCAGCCGCTTGTATCCGAGATCTCGTTCTTTCGGTCACAACCCAAAGCTCATGACCATAGATGAGGGTGGGAACGTAGATCGATCGGTAAATTGAGAGCTTTGCCTTTCGACTCAGCTCTCTCTTCACCACGACAGACCGGTACAGCGCCCGCTTCACTGCGGACGCTGCACCTATCCGCCTATCGATCTCACGCTCCAGTTTTCCCTCATTCGTGAACAAGACCCCGAGATACTTAAACTCCTCCACTTGGGGCAGGACCTCTCCCCGACCCGGAGAGGGCATGCTACCCTTTTCCGGCTCAAGACCATGGCCTCGGATTTGGAGGAACTGATCCTCATCCCGGCCGCATCACACTCGGCTGCAAACCGCTCCAGCGAAAGCTGTAGATCACGATCTGATGAAGCCAATAGGACCACATCATCTGCAAAAAACAGAGAAGCGATTCTAAGGCCACCAAAACGGATCCTCTCAACACCTTGGCTGCGCCTAGAAATTCTGTCCATAAAAGTTATGAACAGAATCGGTGACAAAGGGCAACCTTGGCGGAGTCCAACTCTCACTGGAAACGAGCCTGACTTACTGCCGGCAATGCGGACCAAGCTCTGACACCGGTCGTACAGGGACCTAACAGCCCATATCAATGGGCCTGGTACCCCATACTCCCGGAGTACCCCCCACAGAACCCCCCGAGGGACGCGGTCGAATGCCTTTTCCAAGTCCACAAAGCACATGTAAACTGGTTGGGCAAACTCCCACGCACCCTCCAGGACCCTGCTGAGGGTGTAGAGCTGGTCCAGTGTTCCACGACCAGGACGAAAACCACATTGCTCCTCCTGAATCCGAGGTTCGACTATCCGACGGACCCTCCTCTCCAGAACCCCTGAATAGACCTTACCAGGGAGGCTTAAGAGTGTGATCCCCCTATAGTTGGAACACACCCTTTTTGAATAGGGGAACCACCACCCCAGTCTGCCAATCCAAGGGAACTGCCCCCGATGTCCACACGATCTCTGGATCTTAGGGCTCTGGATGTTGTGGGGTTGTGTTGGCTTACGCGACTCAGATATGACCGTTTTTCATTTTGGCAAAAAATGGTGCAGTACCACTTTCAGCCGCTAAGGGTGCAGTACTACCTTTGTCCGCTAGGGTACACTGACCGTTCCCACCTGTTATGTACCCCAGGGTTTTAAGTATTTTAAACTAACAGTCTAAGTTGACTGCACCCTCCTTTGTGTGTTTTTTTCCTCACTGCAACCTGCTGCAGTCTACTGCAGCCTGCTGGTTCAGGAAGAAACTTTTTTTTGCTCTCACTCCTAATCAAGCTTAATTGAGCAACACAGGTGTTCACCTGCAGCTCCTGCCTTTATATTTCACAGGCAGCGCCATGAGCAATGTGGAGCCTTGCTTAGAGCAAGTGGAGTTGTAAGATTGCCAATTGAGTTTGGCGGACGCAAGCAAGGGTGCTTGTTGGAGCTACTGGTGATCCTTATTAAAGGTAAATCAAGTTTGGTTTTCAAGGCTTAGTTCAACACTGAGCCTGTAGGAGCTGAAGGAGCTGTAGAGCTGAATGTGTGTGTTCTCCACCCACTCTGACCACTTTGTGTTGAGCTAAGGCTCAGGCCCACAGTACATGTGGAGACTTGATGTAGCAGGATCTGGCTTGCTGATCAAATGTGGAAGCTGGACTTGTGGAACAAGTTCTTATTAAGACACTTTAAAGGTAATTAACCGAGTGTTGAGAGACAGCTGAAGAGCTGTGTGATATACTAACACAGGGAGACCTCCACCCTCCCTGATTGTTAGTGTGTATGCTCCAGGTGGAGTAATAGTTAAGCTGTTTAGAGCTCTAAAATGACTCTGGCTGCCTAAAGCAGAGTGTTGAGTGGATTGAGGTACCTTAAGTGCTGGCTGTAACTGAACCTTGGATTTAGGAGTGTGTTTGTGTTTGGAGCCTAGGAGGTTTAATTGAGAGACACTGAAGACAGTGTTTGTTCAGCTGTCCTGAAGAAAGACAACTGTGGTCCACTGTGAGGGGGACTGTTAGTTGTTTTTTTCTCTTTTTGTCTATTAATTTGTACTTTTGACAGGTGAGGGTTGGTAGCCTAGTTTTCGTATTTATTTCGTATTTTTACTTTTGGATAGTGAGGGCCTTATTGGTTATAGGTAGATCGTCGCCTGGGGAAACACTACGGCCCTATATTGGGGTTGGGTTTGCCTGGGTGGCGTTTTCTTATGTTTGGCCAGACTCACCTGTCCATCTTTCCTTTGTACTTTCTTTCTTTAGTTTTTTTTTAGGGCGCTGTTCCAGGAGAAGACGCTCCAGGCCTGGTGGGAGAAGCCAGAAGGGACCTCACCAGCTTGGCCGCCCTTAGTTTTAGTTAATAACATTTTCTGTTAAAACTTCTTCTGTGTTCAGTGTCCATGAATATGTTTCGACTGTTTTTTGGTTGTAACACCACCTCATGTGTCCGACGGCAGCCTCCTCTGGTTGGACTGACTCTGTCGCAGCCTGGCCTACTGCTCTGGAGCTCTGACACTTCCAGAGAGTCCACCGACCGTTTCCAGCTCATGTGTCCGACGGCAGCCTCCTCTGGTCGGACACACTCTGTTGCTGCCCGGCCTCCTGCTCTGGAGGTATGAACAACTGTTAGCTCAGTGTTTTTTTTATAGCAAAAACGGTTACTATTTATCTCAATAACTCATGAACTACAGGACAGATTTTACTTAAAGTTAAAGAAAGTAATTACTTGGTGGTCATTTACAAACTGTTAGCTGTTGGAGTTATTTGAGATAAAAATTTGATTGCTGTTCATTGTTCTTTAGTTTTAGCAGGTCGCTTTCGTAAATGAGCCCATGAGGTTCAAAAGATTTACCTGACTAAATAAAGGTTGAATGAATGAATGAATGAATGATGTTTTATAGACGTAAATGTGTCTCGACTAGCTTCGTTGTTTTTCCTTGTACGTTTTAGCAAATAGCTCATAAACAACATGGCAGGATTTCTTTAAACTTACAGAAAGGAATTACTTGGTGGTCATTTACAAACTGTTAGCTGTTGGAGTTATTTGAGATAAAATTCGATGTTTTATAGACGTAAATGTGTCGCGGTTAGCTTTGTTGTTTTTCCTTGTACTTTTTAGCAAATAGCTCATAAACCACACGGCAGATTTTCTTTAAACTTACAGAAAGTAATTACTTGGTGGTCATTTACAAACTGTTAGCTGTTGGAGTTGTTTTAGCTAAATTTAGATTTATTTATAATTTATTTTCGCAGCGCGCACGACCGTTCGGAAGACGTCAAAGCGAAACAATTTAAATCCAGCAGATTTGACCATTACGTGAATTTATTAAGGAACGGTTAAGCTAAGACACATCTTTGCTATAATTTTCAGCAGACAAATAATTGTTTTTACTGTGTTAATCTTGTTAAAAGTCCTTCCGTGCATGCTTCTGTGGCCGCCATTTTCAGCAGGGCAAATGACGCGCTGACGCGTCGTGTAGCGGTGACGCATAATAGATGCGACTTAAATAAAGGTGCAACATGTTTATGGATTTTTCCAATTTATTGCCAATAATTGGACAAAGCGACTTATAGAAAGGTGAGACTTATCAGGCGGAAATACGGTAAATATGCTGTAGAACACGGGAACCGTGCAGCCCACCGTCATTTCGGTGAAAGTGAGAAGCTCGTCCGTGACTGGAGGAAGGCGGAGGGCTCGCTCACCGCAATGAAGCGGTCGAAGAGGGCGAACCGCGGGTGCAAGTCCTAGTGGCCAGAGCTGGAGGAAAGGGTGAAGACGTGAGTGTTGGAGGAACGTGCGTCAGGCAGTGGGCTGTTCACTGTACAGCTACGGCTGCACGCGATGTCCGTCGCTAAGGAGATGGACATAGCGGAGTTTGTTGGGGAGGGCCATCATGGTGCTTCCGATTCATGCGCCGCCACCAGCTCTCCATCAGAGGCAGTGTAGCTCGTTAAATGTTTCACCAAGCGGCCAGACGGGTTTTTTAAAACCAAGAAAGCCCTGCTGGTTATGGACAGCATGCGCGCCCACATCACGCCCAGTTCAAGGAGAAAATTAAAGTGTGTAACTAGAGTCAGAGAGAGAGAGAGTCTTTATTGTCATTTGCACCGCATGTGGTACATGAGATGAAAACGAGATTATGTACACGAGGTCCCAGTTACATCCAACAACAAATGAAAGAGAAAAACAGTAATAACATCGAGAACTAACTAAGAAAAACATCAACTAGTAATACACTAAGCCTAATATAGTGGGAATAAACAGCAGCACGAACATGAGTTTGTATGAGCAGATGGTCACAGATGAACACAGATGAACACAGCAACAAGAAAACATATCAGCATCACCATGATGTGATATTTTGCAGTGTTTATTTTAATTTTATTTTTATTTATTCATGAGTCTAACAGCCTCAGGGTAGAAGCTGTTCCTCAGTCTAGTGGTTCTACACTTGATGCTCCTCAACCTCCGTCCTGAGGGGAGTGGGGCAAAGAGTGAGTGTGCTGGATGAGTGAGGTCTTTCATGATACAGGTGGCTCTTTTCCTGCATCTAGAGGTGTAAATGTCTGTGATGGTGGGGAGACTGACTCCAACAGACTTCTGTGCAGCCTTCACCACTCTCTGCAGAGCTTTCCTCTCTTCAACTGTGCAGCCTCCATGCCACACGTTGATGCTGGAGCACAGGATGCTCTCCACTGCACACCTGTAGAACGAGGTGAGAACTGGGCTGCTCAGACCGGCTCGTCTCAGCCGTCTGAGGAAGTAGAGTCTCTGATGACCTTTCTTGATCAGGCTGGTGGTGTTGTTGCTCCAGCTGAGGTTATCATTCATGTGTACACCCAAGTATTTGTAGCTGGAGACCACTTCCACTGCAGACCCACCTATTATCAGTGGGGCATGGGTGTGTTTGTTCCTTCTGAAGTCCACAATCATCTCCTTTGTCTTCTTCACATTCATGTGAAGATTATTCTCTTTGCACCAGCTCTCCAGGTGTTCCACCTCCTGTCTGTAGCTGGACTCATCATTGTTTGTGATGCATCCCACCACCGCTGTATCATCTGCAAACTTAACAATATGACAGCCTGGAAGTGTGGCTGTACAATCATATGTGAGCAGAGTGAACAGAAGGGGGCTCAGCACACATCCCTGAGGAGAGCCAGTGCTGAGGGTTATGGTGGAGGAGGAGAAGTTGTGGATCTTCACGGACTGTGGTCTGTCTGTTAAGAAGTCTAGTATCCAGTTACAAATAGAGGGGCTTAGTCCAAGTGTAGATAGTTTGTCTATCAGAGTTTGGGGGATCATGGTGTTGAAGGCAGATGTGAAGTCCACAAAGAGCAGACGCACGTATGAGTCTTTCTGATCCAGGTGGGTGAGAGCAGTGTGGACCACGGAAGAAATGGCGTCCTCTGTTGATCGGTTCTCACGGTATGCGTATTGATGAGGGTCCTCATTGATGTTGACGGTTGCCTTGATGTGGGACATGACCAGTTTCTCAAAACATTTAGCGACTATCGGGGTGAGGGCCACCGGTCTATAGTCATTCAGACCAGTCACTGTGGAGCTCTTTGGGACTGGGATGATGGTCGCGGTCTTCAGGCAGGTGGGAACTGACTCCAGTGCAAGTGAGGTGGTGAAGATGTCAGCCAGCACCTCACAGAGCTGGTCCGCACATTCCTTCAGAACTTTCCCTGGGATGTTGTCTGGTCCGGTTGCTTTATGAGGATTAATCTTTCTGAGACTGCCTCTCACTTCTGCTGCGGACACCCTGAGATGCTCTTCATCTGGTGATGAGGTGAGTCTGGTGCTAGCAGGTCTGTTTGGATCATCAAAACGTGCATAAAACTTATTGAGGGCATCAGGCAGAGATGGGTCCCTGGGGCATTGTTTGTTTTTGCCTTTGTAATCTGTTATGCATTTAATACCCTTCCACATGCTCCGTGGGTCTTGTGAGGTGAACTGTCCCTCGATCCTCTGTGCATACGTGGCCTTGGCCTTCTTAATGCCATCCTTCAGTTCATTCCTGCTCTTTCTCAGTTCCACTTTATCTCCTGACTTGAATGCAGTGTCTCTGGCTGCTAGCAAGGCGTGAACTTCTTTATTTAACCAGGGTTTCCGGTTCGGGTAGGATTTCACATATTTTTTTATGGATACA
The DNA here is from genome assembly GCA_038048925.1 of Garcialebias charrua. Classification (NCBI taxonomy): domain Eukaryota; kingdom Metazoa; phylum Chordata; class Actinopteri; order Cyprinodontiformes; family Rivulidae; genus Garcialebias; species Garcialebias charrua. The sequence goes on along the minus strand of JBBPBX010007017.1, from coordinate 30,885 downwards.
TTTTCAGAGCATGTACTGATGTAACCCAGGACTGAGGAAGCGTACAGTTCCATGTCCACTGAACTACCATCAGTGGCTGCTTCTCTGAAAACAGACCAGTTTGTCCTCTCAAAACAGTCTCTCAACATGGGGGAACTATCTTGAGGCCAGATTGTTATTTCTCTTTGTTCCGGCTTTGAGCGCCTGAGTGGAGGGAGTTCTCTTGGGGCCAGAATCAGAGAGTCGTGATCGGAAGATCCGAGCGCTGGGCGTGTCTTCGCCGTGTATGCCCCCTTTACATTTGTGAAGACTTGGTCGAGTATTTTATCTCCTCTCGTAGCTGCGAAGACGTTCTTATTGAAGGCTGGGAGGGACACTTGGAGATCTACGTGATTGACGTCCCCGCAAACAATGAAAAGCCCCTCAGGATATTTACACTGCAGCGAGGTGAGTAAGTCATGAATCTCTCCCTGGGCGTCATTAGCATTAGCATCGGGTGCTATGTAAATAACGCTGATTACGATCACTGAATAGTCACGTGGCATATAATGCGGCCTACATCTTATTGTGATCAACTCCTATATATATAGGAGACTATATATATACAGTATATATATATATAGCTCCACAGTGACTGGTCTGAATGACTATAGACCGGTGGCCCTCACCCCGATAGTCGCTAAATGTTTTGAGAAACTGGTCATGTCCCACATCAAGGCAACCGTCAACATCAATGAGGACCCTCATCAATACGCATACCGTGAGAACCGATCAACAGAGGACGCCATTTCTTCCGTGGTCCACACTGCTCTCACCCACCTGGATCAGAAGGACTCATACGTGCGTCTGCTCTTTGTGGACTTCACATCTGCCTTCAACACCATGATCCCCCAAACTCTGATAGACAAACTATCTACACTTGGACTAAGCCCCTCTATTTGTAACTGGGTACTAGACTTCTTAACAGACAGACCACAGTCCGTGAAGATCCACAACTTCTCCTCCTCCACCATAACCCTCAGCACTGGCTCTCCTCAGGGATGTGTGCTGAGCCCCCTTCTGTTCACTCTGCTCACATATGATTGTACAGCCACACTTCCAGGCTGTCATATTGTTAAGTTTGCAGATGATACAGCGGTGGTGGGATGCATCACAAACAATGATGAGTCCAGCTACAGACAGGAGGTGGAACACCTGGAGAGCTGGTGCAAAGAGAATAATCTTCACATGAATGTGAAGAAGACAAAGGAGATGATTGTGGACTTCAGAAGGAACAAACACACCCACGCCCCACTGAAAATAGGTGGGTCTGCAGTGGAAGTGGTCTCCAGCTACAAATACTTGGGTGTACACATGAATGATAACCTCAGCTGGAGCAACAACACCACCAGCCTGATCAAGAAAGGTCATCAGAGACTCTACTTCCTCAGACGGCTGAGACAAACTGGTCTGAGCAGCCCAGTTCTCACCTCGTTCTACAGGTGTGCAGTGGAGAGTGTCTGTCAAGCGCTCCAGTTACTGTGAGGTGTCCGCACTTGAAGGACCAGGACCAGACTTCCTTTTTCACTCAGCTTTCCTTTTTTATTCCAACAGTTGTACAGATGATACAGTTGATTTAGTCAACAGTGGTTACAACTAGTCAGGTGTTCAGCTAATCAGATGATCAGTTAATCAGCTTTTCAGAATGTCAGGTGTTCAGGTGAAAAACCTTCAAACAGAAACACAAATAAATTAAATACTTTGCTACAAATTTATACAATAAATGCTCAGATAAATATTCAATAATTACTTGAATAGACTTATCTTTTATGCAGAACAATTTATATAGAACAAACATTTACACATTCAGTGATTACTCAAATTAATTTTGTCTTCCTCCACCTAAAAGAAACAGATCCAAAAAGCACCTTAAAAACTCCAATCAATGAGCTTACCGATAGTCCTTTAAGTTTAAAGTCCCTTTCCTCACAGGTTTCAAGTCTCTGTGTCTGCTGCTGCCCGCCCTGCTTGCTGTGTTTTTTACAGCATGGCTGGTTTGCTGTTGTTCTTATAGTGCTGGCACGAGCTGCCAGCTGATTTAAATTAAGCTCACCTTGTCAGGCCTCACAGACATGCTGCTGTGCAGAGCATGTGCAGTGTGTGTGTGGTGCGCACGGTGTGGGCGGCGCCAGGTTGCCGTGACACCTCCCACTCGATCCTTATGTGGTAAACACAGAAAGATCGTACCTTTTCCGTCGAGCTAGTCACACTTTACTTGATCTTCAACCGGTACAAGGACAACAAGGCGCCGGACATCCCGATGCAGTATGGTACTTTGGTAAACTGTCTTGGGATCTCTGGTGACAGGTTTCGGAGTCTTCAACAAAACACTGGAACTTGGAGAGACTTTCACATAGACATCTCGGACAACACCTCTGGGATCTGGATTCACACTGATAACTTTTGCAAGCTTGAACTGCCCTCTTAGTACTGGATTCTCTCTTCTGTACTCTGAATTTTGGCGTCAATAGGCCTTTCGTTGGCAAGGTTGGCAGCTAACTGGAGTACTGTAAGGAACTCACTGAAGGTAAGACCTTCTACATTACCAAGACTTTGGAGTGCTTTTTTGGTAATCCTGACAGCAGCTTCGGCAGCTCCGTTCCGGTGAGGAGAGTCAGCTGGCAGGATTTTCCATGTCCAGTTGGTTTCATTTTTGGCAGCATACTCTTCAAGTGACTCTCGATTCTGTTCTCTCAGGTAAGTATACATCTCCTTTAATACAGGTTTTGCTCCAACGAAGTTGGTACCAGGATCAGACCAGATTTTCCGAGGATGGCCTCGGACTGCGGTGAACCTCTGGTAAGCCAGCAGAAAGCTTTCTGTAGATAATGTATTTGCCATCTCAACATGAATAGCTCGGCTGGACATGCAGCAAAACACAACACCCCAGACTTTCATTGTCACCCTCTTTCTGACATCATCCTTCACATGGTAAGGTCCAAATAGGTCGATGGATGTGAACTCAAATGGTGCAGAAGGAGTTGACCTCTCTACAGGCAAGTTTCCCATTATTTGCTTGCAGGTTCTTGCTTTTGCTTTCTTGCAAATGATACACTTGTCAACAACCTTTTGGGCAATAATTCTTCCCCTGATAACCCATGCTTTCTTCCTCATCCGCAGAAGGGTTCCTGCCACTCCATAATGTCCCTCGCTGTGTGCTTCTCTGGCTAAGAGGGTGGAGATCCAAGCTTGGAATGGTAAAAGAGGAACAGCTTTGCGGTCTTCGTTGAAGTTCTGAATTCGACCACCACAAACTAGAAGTCCAATTGTCTGATCTCTGTAGACGACTAATCTGTCTGTTGTAGTGTTGGGGAAGTTCACACCCATTTGTGCTGCAAGACAGAGATCTCGGAACACATCTCGTCTCTCACTGATTGAAAGGATCCCCGATGATGGTACTGCCTCCCACTTTTCTTGATCTGTGACCTTGACTTTCAGGAACTTTTTTGCTGCTCTCCAGATCCATGCCACAGTCCCAATCAGTCTTCTCAGGTTGCTGAAGCGTTTTTCATCAACTAGGCTCAGGATTACTTCTCCAGCAGGTGGTCTTGTGGACACTTCATGGGCTGGATCTTGGGCTGCCTTCAAGTGACCTCTGGTCAGAATGGCTACAAATGTCTTTTTCTGGATTTTTTCAACTTTATCTCGAGCTTGTGCAGCAACATCTTTGGCAGATCTTTTTGGCCACTTATCATCAGGAAGTTGGAGGAACTTTGGACCTAACTGCCACTCGGAGTCCTCAGTCAGGGCTCCAGGACTGGCCCCTCTGGTAATGATGTCTGCGATGTTCACCTGCCCAGGAATCCACCACCAGTCATTGACATCAGTACTGCTCTGGATTTCCCCAACACGATTTGCAAAGAATGTTTGGTAACCGTAGCTTTCTCGCTGGATTGCTCCCAGTACAGTTTGACTGTCAACAAAATGATACCATTTCTTGATTTTCACACGGCAGTGTCTCTGGAAGTAGTTTTTTAGACGGGCAGCAAACACAGCTCCACATATTTCTGCTTTCACAGGATCACCTTTCTGATCGAGAGGGGTCAGCTTTGCTTTAGCCTCGACCAGCCTCACGACGATGCCGCTTTTGCAGTTCCAACGAAGATACATCACTGCGCCATATGCATTCTCACTTCCATCAGAGAACGTAATGGCAGTGGGCTCTGTGCAGGGATCTGGTGGAGTTAGAGATCTGGCAAACTGAATTTGGCTCAAGTTAGCATACTCTTCTAGAAGCTTTATAGAATCTTCTCGAAGCCCTTCAGACAAAGCAGTATCCCAAGTATCTTCTAAACAGAACTTTATTTTAGCTTCTTGAAAAGCTCTCCTTACCAAGATGGCACCTTTTTGCTTGGCAGGAGTCACAAGGCCTAGTGGGTCATACAGGCTGGAGACTTGGCTCAGAAGTTCTCTTCTGGTGAGTGGATCAGGGGTTTGGTTTCTGACTTCTTCTCTGAGCAGGTCTTGACCAAGACGCATTTTCTTCTTTTTCTTTGAGAAGTTCACTGCAACCATGACATTGAGCTTGTCATTGTCAATGGTGTAACCAAGGCCTAGAGCTTTGTTGTCATTTTCTGCCAGTTGGTTAGGCAGGATCATGGTGATTGGCTCTGTCCTGACTATTTTTGTTGTCTCACCTTTGGGACCTTTCCTCCCACTTTGACTGGAGTAGACCCAAGGCTTCATGTAGAATTGTCCGGCTTTCAGAATGTGCTCGACGTTGGTCGTGAGGCGTTTCAGATGCTCAAAGTCATTGTGTGAAGTCAGGATGTCATCGACATAAGTATCCTCCTCTAGCACACGTCTTTCTTCTTTAAAGCGCTTGAATGCAGGTAAATTTGCGGTTTCTCGCATGGCAACTTGGGCTATGCAACCAGCAGGTTTATCTCCAATGTTGACTCTGGTTATAGCATAATCTTCTATTTCTGCGTCTTCAGTGTCACGCCACAAAAACCTGTGCAAGTGGACCTCTCGATCTTCCAACCAGACAGAATTGTACATCTTACGAATGTCACCAAGCGCAGCATAGACACCAGTTCTGAACCTCAGCAGGACAGCTCTAATTGGGTTCAGGACGTCAGGACCTTTGATGAGGATCTCATTCAAACTGAGACCTTTGTACGTTTGGCTACTATTCCACACCAATCTCACTGGAGTAGAGACAGAGTGTGGATTTGGTGCGATGAGGTGGCTGATGTACCACACTGGTCCAGTCCAGCTCTGCAGGATGTCTTTGGACAACTTCATAGCAGCTCTGCGATGCACCATCTCATGGACTTGTGAAGCGTAGGTCTTCTTCCACTCAGGTTCTTTTGACAATTGTTTTTCAGTTCTGAGGAATGTTGCTTCAACTGCTTTTTTGTTGTTTGGTAAAGTTGCTGGATCTACAGCCCATGGATACTTGGTATGCCAGTGTGGTTCGGCACAATGTTTATCTCCAGTCACATACGTCAGTCCATTTCTTATGATCTCCAACTCCTTTTCTTCTACGAGAGTAATTTCTTTCCCTCCTGGCTGGCAGCTTCCACACCGACATCCACCACATCTCGGCTCACACGCAGCCCCAATACTTTCCCATTTCCACCACTTGAGAAAGTCTTTGCTACTGGTGGTTGTATTGGACTGGGTCTTGAGATGTTCTGGATAGTGGCAGTAAGTTAGATCTTTGGTGAGTTCTTGATACTCAACTGCTGCAGCTCTCATGGATCGGGCGAAGTGAGTCTTGGATGTGTGAGCTACTAGTGTGGCTTCTTCAAAGAGATCTGGGTGCGTTCCCCCGATGGTTTTGCCGAGTGGACCGTCCCAGAGCACCAGGTCACCAATGGAGCGGACTTTCTGGGGCACCAGCTGGCCTTCTTTGTGACTGATTAGAAGCTGGATCTCTCTGGGTCTGATGAGTTCTTGGAGGGGAACATCAGAAAAGATCTTTTGTAACTTATAAGCTGGAACATGCTTGTGGACTTCTGCAATGTTGTCGAGTCCATAGCAGATTAGCTGATGAGCCTTTAGCGTCCCTCTTGAAGTGTTGACACGAATCTTGATGAAGTACCGTTTGGTTGCAACGGTCACCTTCATCCCGCCGACGCCATGAACGACGAGTGTGACGTCTTCACTACGAAGGTTTAACTTGCTTGCAGCTTTATGAGTTATGTAGTTTGTGTCAGAAGCCAGGTCGATGAGGGTCCCAATTCTTTGACCATCATTAGCTGTGACATTCAGAAGCATCAGGATCACAGGATATTCATGCAGACCAATCTTCTCCACAAGGCTTCTTTCAGCTGCAGTGGAGTTGCATGTTCTGGATGTTGCATTACAGAAGGCATCACGACACTGCTGTGCTAATTCAGGTGAAAGTTTGGAAATAAATTCATCTTGGGCTTCAGTCCACCTCCTTCCCTCGACTCTCGCTGGAACAGTCTTATTTATTTGTCTTTGGGACAGGATCTTAGGTACAGGACAAATAAGGTAATGGTGTTGGTCTCTGCATTTTGGATTCCCACACAGGTAAGTGGTTTTTCTGCAGGGTTCATTGTCGTGGATTTCAAGGCATTTGTTGCAGGCACCAATCCGTTGCACTGCGTCCCTCTTTTCTGGTAACTTTGTGGTTGTTCTGAACCTTCTGCAAAGATAGAGTTTTCTCTTGTGTTTTGAGTCTCCACAAATGATGCAGCCATCTGATTCACTGCTTGACTTGGAGGTCTTTGTTCTAGCATACTTTGTTTGAAACTTTGTTTTCTCTTTTGTAGGATCAATGTCTCTCAGCTGCTCCAACTGCTCATAGATGGATTCTTGAGATTGCAGGTATGCAAGGAGCTTGTCGAAGCGGTTCTGAGTGTTCACAGCATTTTCTTTGTTAGCAGCATAAGTGAGCCAGTCTTTCTTTAGGATCTCTGGGAGCTTTCCTTCAATGGATTTTGTTACTAATGGGTTCCTTATGGCATCTGCATTGTTCAGTTCATTTAAATCATAGAGGGCTTTTTCAACTGTTTGAATGAGCTCTATGATTCTTCTTGGCTGGTTACCACGAACAGGTGGAAAAGCTTGTAGATCTTCAACAATCTCTATGGCGATGGAAGCTTGGTTCCCATAGCGGTTCTCCAAGACTCTGAAGATCTCGTCTGCTGTGGTGTAGGTTGATAGGTGTAGATCTTTAGCCAATCTTTCATCGAAGCTATCAAGTAGTTGAAATTTCTTTACCTCTTTGGACCCTGTTGGTTCGCCTTGTTTCTGCAGAGCCTCCCATTCTTTCTTCCATCTGTAGAAGTCACGTTGGTTCCCTGTAAACTTTGGTAGGGCTGTAGCTTTAAGCTTTATAGCTGCAACAGGGGCTGAGCTGTGGGCTGTGACTGATTCTTTTCCAGTGTCTTTTCTTATACTTGCTGCTTTTATCAGTGTGGCCTTCCCTGACACCAGCTTGGGAAGGTAGACCTCGAGCTCCATCAGGCGCCGATTAAAGTCTTGCTTCTCTGCAGGTGGAGCCCAGCGGTTCCAGATCTGATGTGCTCCTTTGGCTTTGTGCACCAGTTTCTCTAGATGGGTGAGCATAAAGTCATAGGCCTCCAGGGATGTGTCAGGTAGAGCAGCAGCGACGTTCTCACACTCTGCCTCTGCGACTCTTAAAGTGAGACTCAGTTCTTTCTCACCATATGAAGTCCATAATGTGTCTTGGATGAGGTGCTTTACTTCTTTTAACTTCTGCTGACATTCTTTCTCTGTCTTTTCAATGTCGGTTCTTTGCTGCTCACTTAACTCAGGTGCGCCCTCTGCATCTATTTCTTTACACTGCATAATGTAGGCGGCCTCAAGGTCCTCATTTGCCTCCATCACTTTAGAGCCCTCTGTTGTGAGTCTTTTGAAGTTTTCTTCTAGCTCCTCCACAGACATGTCCATATGAGTCCTCATAATATGGTTGGTGAGTCTGGAAAAAAGTCTTTTTGCTGTGGTTCGCTCCACTTTCAGGTCTTCGAGTGACTTAGTCTCAGCCATGTTACTCCTTCTTGGCTGTTGGACAGACAGACAACAGAACTTTTCCTCCAGGCCCCCGGTTGAGTCTTCTCAATCTTTGTGGTGGGCTGTAGTGGAGTCTTCACTGGTCAAACAGTTTCACTGGTAAGGCGGTTTTTCACTGTCAAGCGCTCCAGTTACTGTGAGGTGTCCGCACTTGAAGGACCAGGACCAGACTTCCTTTTTCACTCAGCTTTCCTTTTTTATTCCAACAGTTGTACAGATGATACAGTTGATTTAGTCAACAGTGGTTACAACTAGTCAGGTGTTCAGCTAATCAGATGATCAGTTAATCAGCTTTTCAGAATGTCAGGTGTTCAGCTAATCAGATGATCAGTTAATCAGCTTTTCAGAATGTCAGGTGTTCAGGTGAAAAACCTTCAAACAGAAACACAAATAAATTAAATACTTTGCTACAAATTTATACAATAAATGCTCAGATAAATATTCAATAATTACTTGAATAGACTTATCTTTTATGCAGAACAATTTATATAGAACAAACATTTACACATTCAGTGATTACTCAAATTAATTTTGTCTTCCTCCACCTAAAAGAAACAGATCCAAAAAGCACCTTAAAAACTCCAATCAATGAGCTTACCGATAGTCCTTTAAGTTTAAAGTCCCTTTCCTCACAGGTTTCAAGTCTCTGTGTCTGCTGCTGCCCGCCCTGCTTGCTGTGTTTTTTACAGCATGGCTGGTTTGCTGTTGTTCTTATAGTGCTGGCACGAGCTGCCAGCTGATTTAAATTAAGCTCACCTTGTCAGGCCTCACAGACATGCTGCTGTGCAGAGCATGTGCAGTGTGTGTGTGGTGCGCACGGTGTGGGCGGCGCCAGGTTGCCGTGACAGTGTCCTATGCTCCAGCATCAACGTGTGGCATGGAGGCTGCACAGTTGAAGAGAGGAAAGCTCTGCAGAGAGTGGTGAAGGCTGCACAGAAGTCTGTTGGAGTCAGTCTCCCCACAATCACAGACATTTACACCTCCAGATGCAGAAAAAGAGCGACCTGCATCATGAAAGACCTCACTCATCCAGCACACTCACTCTTTGCCCCACTCCCCTCAGGACGGAGGTTGAGGAGCATCAAGTGTAGAACCACTAGACTGAGGAACAGCTTCTACCCTGAGGCTGTTAGACTCATGAATAAATAAAAAAAAATAAATATATATAAACACTGCAAAATATCACATCATACTGATGCTGATCTGTTTTCTTGTCGCTGTGTTCATCTGTGTTCATCTGTGTTCATCTGTGACCATCTGCTCATACAAACTCTTGTTCGTGCTGCTGTTTATTCCCACTATATTAAGGGTCCGTGTATCTTTTGGTCATTGGATTTTGGTTTTCAAAACAAAATCGAAAATCGAAAAACGGATGGTTTTTTTTTTTTCGTTTCAAAAACAAATAATGAAAATCGAAAAACGGATGTTTTTTTGTTTTTCCGTTTTTAAAACGAAATTAGAAAAACGGAATTGCTAAAAATAAAAAAAGGGTGCGATTTGGTTTTTGCGTAAATACGGTTGTCGTTTTAATTTGTAGCGATACCGGAAATGACGTACCGGAAGTCGCCAAATATATATATTTTTTACAGCAGATGAAGACGGAATAAAAACAAAACATTCCTAAATGGCAATGGCTGCACTTGAACCGTTTTCTGCATTGATTATCGAACTTTTTGAGAGAGGAAACCACACTCTGAAATCAGTAATGTTTTGCGTCGCCATGGAGCTCCACATTACTCGGTAATGAGTGTCAGAAGGTTTTGTATGGAGCAAAACTTGCGAAGACACAACAACGAGTTGGACGCCGATTTGGAACGTGCTGTACTTTCTTCAGTTTTCCAAGTATGTACCAAAGTTTATGGACAATATACTGCGATAAAATGAGCGAAACTTGTAAATACAAGCTAGCTGACGTTAGCTTTCTCTAAGCATTGTGTAAACATGGTGCGTTACAATAATGGACCAGCAGGGGTCCTCTTGCAGGCCAAAAAATATATAAAATAATGAGAGAGGCATAATTATTAACAATGTACATTTATCTCGTACCTATTACCTTCACGTACCTATAATACATCCAGAATAAATATGTCATAGTTTTAATTTAGATTTTGGGGTAAACAGCAATTCAAAGTACTTCAAAATGCTAATTTCAGTTTGCTTATCTATAACTTCTATTGAAAATGTTGATTGATTGAACAAAAGTGTGTGTGTATATATGCTTACACACATACATACACACACACACACACACACACACATATATATATATATATATATATATATATATATA
>JBBPBX010007016.1:43827-66520 GCA_038048925.1 Garcialebias charrua | reverse complement strand
TTGGGTTGCAGATCTTACACTTAAGGATTTTTCCTTCATTGTCAAAATCAATCACACTCTGATGATCTCATTCCTAATCTTATCCATCCTCGTCACTCCTAAGGAGAACCTCGTCATCTTCATTTCTGCCACTTCCAGTTCTTTCTTCTGCCTTTTTGTCCATGTCTCTGTCTCCAGACCATGCAACGTAGCCACTGTATTGTCACAAATCACTCCTAGGTTTATACATCCACTCCATCCTGCCTGGACTCTCTTCTTTACCAGGGGTGGCTGTGGCTGAGTGGTTAGAGCAGTCATCCTCCCATGCAAGAGTTGGTGGTTGGAATCCACCAGCAGTGACATGCAGAAATGTCCCTGGACAAAGACACTGAACCCCTCATTGCCTCCGATGTGTGTCCCATCGGTGAACGAATGTGATAAAGCTCTGATTAATCTCTTTATAATGATTTGTTCAATTAGTCTTTGTATAGATCTAGTAGAGTGCTGTATGAATGGGTAAATGAGGACACAGATTGTGTTGTAAAGAGCTTTGAGTATCTCCATAAGATAGAAAGGGGCTATACAGTATAAGTACAGTCCATTTACCTCTTTACCGCACTCCATTTTCCTGGACAGTGGACACCAAGTACTTAGAGTCCTGCACCTTTGTGATTTCGGCTCATTGTATCAACTCTGTATTTGCAGAAAGTAAAGGCTTGATGGAATTTCTTTTTCCTTGTTAATGATCTTAGATTGTACATGCTGAGAACTAAATGGTTTTTAATCATGATTTCACATGCAAAACCTTCAAGTAAAAGAGTGTACGTACCTACGTTTTACCACAGCGGTATGAAAAAAAAAGATGTATCTTGTAAATCTTGTTTTTATTTTTTGAAACAGACTCAGAAGTTATGGCACCACCGAAAAAGAAAACTTTACCTAAACCTCTCCCTGAAAACTTCATCCTGACAGACACTGAGAAGAAGAAATGGAGGCTGGGAAAACTGATGGGTCAGGGTGGCTTTGGACTCATTTATCTTGGTAAATACACACATATCAGATAAATACACACGTATCAGATAAATACACATCAGATAAATACACACATATCAGATGAATACACACACATCAGATAAATACACACATATCAGATAAATACACACACATCAGATAAATACACACATCAGATGAATACACACACATCAGATAAATACAGTACACACATATCAGATAAATACACACATATCAGATAAATACACACATATCAGTTAAATGCACACATATCAGATAAATGCACACATATCAGATAAATACAAACATTCTGTATCAGATAAATACACACCATCGATCCATCCATCCATCTTCTTCCGCTTATCCGGGGTCGGGTCGCGGGGGTAGCAGCCTAAGTAGGGAGGCCCAGACTTCCCTCTCCCCAGCCACTTGGAGCAGTTCCTCCGGGGGAATCCCAAGGCGTTCCCAGGCCAGCCGAGAAACATAGTCCCTCCAGCGCGTCCTGGGTCTTCCTCTGGGTCTCCTCCCGGTGGGACATGCCCGGAACACCTCACCAGGGAGGCGTCCAGGAGGCATCCTAACCAGATGCCCGAGCCACCTCAACTGGCTCCTCTCGATGTGGAGAAGCAGCGGCTCTACTCCGAGTCCCTCCCGGATGACTGAGCTTCTCACCCTATCTCTAAGGGAGAGTCCAGCCACCCTGCGGAGAAAACTCATTTCAGCCGCTTGTATCCGAGATCTTGTTCTTTCGGTCATAACCCAAAGCTCATGACCATAGATGAGGGTGGGAACGTAGATCGATCGGTAAATTGAGAGCTTTGCCTTTTGACTCAGCTCTCTCTTCACCACGACAGACCGGTACAGCGCCCGCTTCACTGCGGACGCTGCACCTATCCGCCTATCGATCTCACGCTCCAGTTTTCCCTCATTCGTGAACAAGATCCCGAGATACTTAAACTCCTCCACTTGGGGCAGGACCTCCTCCCCGACCCGGAGAGGGCATGCTACCCTTTTCCGGCTCAAGACCATGGCCTCGGATTTGGAGGAACTGATCCTCATCCCGGCCGCATCACACTCGGCTGCAAACCGCTCCAGTGAAAGTTGTAAATCACGAACTGATGAAGCCAGTAGGACCACATCATCTGCAAAAAACAGAGAAGCGATTCTAAGGTCACCAAAACGGATCCTCTCAACACCTTGGCTGCGCCTAGAAATTCTGTCCATAAAAGTTATGAACAGAATCGGTGACAAAGGGCAACCTTGGCGGAGTCCAACTCTCACCGGAAACGAGCCTGACTTACTGCCGGCAATGCGGACCAAGCTCTGACACCGGTCGTACAGGGACCTAACAGCCCTTATCAAAGGGCCTGGTACCCCATACTCCCGGAGTACCCCCCACAGAACCCCCCGAGGGACGCGGTCGAATGCCTTCTCCAAGTCCACAAAGCACATGTAAACTGGTTGGGCAAACTCCCACGCACCCTCCAGGACCCTGCTGAGGGTGTAGAGCTGGTCCAGTGTTCCACGACCAGGACGAAAACCACACTGCTCCTCCTGAATCCGAGGTTCGACTATCCGACGGACCCTCCTCTCCAGAACCCCTGAATAGACCTTACCAGGGAGGCTTAAGAGTGTGATCCCCCTATAGTTGGAACACACCCTACGGTCCCCCTTTTTGAATAGGGGAACCACCACCCCAGTCTGCCAATCCAAGGGAACTGCCCCCGATGTCCACGCGATATTGCAGAGTCGCGTAAGCCAACACAACCCTACAACATCCAGAGCCCTAAGGAACTCCGGGCGAATCTCATCCACCCCCGGAGCCTTGCCACCGCGGAGCTTTTTAACCACCTCGGCGACCTCAGCACCAGAGATCGGAGAACCCGACCCAAAGTCCCCAGGCTCTGCTTCCTCAGTGGAAGACGTGCCAGTAGGATTGAGGAGGTCTTCGAAGTATTCCGCCCACCGACTCACAACATCCCGAGTTGAGGTCAGCAGCACGCCACCTCCACCATAAATGGTGTTGGTCTCGTACCTCTTTCCCCCCCTGAGACGCCGGATGGTGGACCAGAATCGCCTCGAAGCCGTACGGAAGTCATTCTCCATGGCCTCTCCGAACTCCTCCCACGCCCGAGTTTTTGCCTCAGCAACCACCCGAGCCGCATGCCGCTTGGACTGCCGGTACCTATCAGCTGCTTCCGGGGTCCCACAAGCCAAAAAGGCCCAATAGGACTCCTTCTTCAGCCTGACAGCATCCCTCACTGCCGGTGTCCACCACCGGGTTCGAGGGTTGCCACCACGACAGGCACCAACAACCTTGCGGCCACAGCTCCGATAAGCTACCTCGACAATAGAGGCGCGGAACACGGCCCACTCGGACTCCATGTCCCCCGCCTCCCTCGGAACGTGTTCAAAGCTCTCCCGGAGGTGGGAGTTAAAGCTCCGTCTTACGGGAGACTCTGCCAGACGTTCCCAGCAGACCCTCACAATACGTTTGGGTCTGCCAGGTCTGACCGGCATCCTCCCCCACCATCGGAGCCAACTCACCACCAGGTAGTGGTCAGTTGACAGCTCCGCCCCTCTCTTCACCCGAGTGTCCAAGACATGCGGCCGCAGATCAGATGAGACGACAACAAAGTCGATCATCGAACTGCGACCTAGGGTGTCCTGGTGCCAAGAGCACATATGGACACCCTTATGCTTAAACATGGTGTTCGTTATGGACAATCCATGACGAGCACAGAAGTCCAATAACAGAACACCACTCTGGTTCAGATCAGGGGGGCCGTTCCTCCCAACCACACCCCTCCAGGTCTCACTGTCATTGCCCACGTGAGCGTTGAAGTCCCCCAGTAGAACAAGGGAGTCCCCAGGAGGCGCACTCTCCAATACCCCCTCCAAGGACTCCAAAAAGGGTGGGTAGTCTGAGCTGCCGTTTGGTGCATAGGCACAAACAACAGTCAGAGCCCGTCCCCCCACACGTAGGCGAAGGGAGGCTACCCTCTCGTTCACCGGGGTGAACCCCAACGTACAGGCACCAAGATGGGGGGCAACCAGTATGCCCACTCCTGCTCGGCGCCTCTCACCAGGGGCAACTCCAGAGTGGAAGAGTGTCCAACCCCTCTCAAGGAAACTGGTTCCAGAGCCAGAGCCATGCGTTGAGGTGAGTCCGACTATTTCTAGTCGGAACCTCTCAACCTCACACACTAGCTCAGGCTCCTTCCCCACCAGAGAGGTGACATTCCATGTCCCAATGGCCAGCTTCTGTAGCCGAGGATCAGACCGCCAGGGTCCCCGCCCTCGGCCGCCACCCATCTCACATTGCACCCGACCCCTTTGGCCCCTCCCACAGGTGGTGAGCCCATAAATACACACATATCAGATAAATACACACATATCACATAAATACACACATATCACTTAAATACTGTACACACATATCAGATAAATACACACATATCAGATAAATACACACATATCAGATAAATACACATCAGATAAATACACATCAGACAAATACACACATATCAGATAAATACACACATATCAGATAAATACACACATATCAGATAAATACACACACATCACTTAAATACACACATATCACATAAATACACGCATATCAGATAAATACACACATATCAGATAAATACACACATATCAGATAAATACACACACATCACTTAAATACACACATATCACATAAATACACGCATATCAGATAAATACACACATATCAGATAAATACACACATATCAGATAAATACACACACATCGGATGAATACACACATATCAGATAAATACACATCAGATAAATAAATATCAGATAAATACACACATATCAGATAAATACACATCAGATAAATACACACATCAGATAAATACACATCAGAAAAATACACACATATCACATAAATACACACATATCAGATAAATACACGCATATCAGATACATACACACAAATCAGATAAATACACACACATCAGATAAATACACACACATCAGATAAATACACACACATCAGATAAATACACACATATCAGATAAATACACACATATCAGATAAATACACACATATCAGATATTCATTCAACCTTTATTTATACAGGCTAGCCTCGTTGAGTCACGGGGACTCATTTACAAGAGGGACCTGTCTCACTCACACCAAACAATAAATACACATCAGATAAATACACATCAGATAAATACACACATATCAGATAAATACACATCAGATAAATACACACATATCAGATCAATATCCATCCATCCATCCATTGTCGTCCGCTTATCCGGGGTCGGGTCGCGGGGGTAGCAGCCTAAATAGGGAGGCCCAGACTTCCCTCTCCCCAGCCACTTGGAGCAGCTCCTCTGGGGGAATCCCAAGGCGTTCCCAGGCCAGCCGAGAAACATAGTCCCTCCAGCGTCCTGGGTCTTCCTCTGGGTCTCCTCCCGGTGGGACATGCCCGGAACACCTCACCAGGGAGGCGTCCAGGAGGCATCCTAACCAGATGCCCGAGCCACCTCAACTGGCTCCTCTCGATGTGGAGAAGCAGCGGCTCTACTCCGAGTCCCTCCCGGATGACTGAGCTTCTCACCCTATCTCTAAGGGAGAGTCCAGACACCCTGCGGAGAAAACTCATTTCAGCCGCTTGTATCCGAGATCTCGTTCTTTCGGTCACAACCCAAAGCTCATGACCATAGATGAGGGTGGGAACGTAGATCGATCGGTAAATTGAGAGCTTTGCCTTTCGACTCAGCTCTCTCTTCACCACGACAGACCGGTACAGCGCCCGCTTCACTGCGGACGCTGCACCTATCCGCCTATCGATCTCACGCTCCAGTTTTCCCTCATTTGTGAACAAGACCCCGAGATACTTAAACTCCTCCACTTGGGGCAGGACCTCCTCCCCGACCCGGAGAGGGCATGCTACCCTTTTCCGGCTCAAGACCATGGCCTCGGATTTGGAGGAACTGATCCTCATCCCGGCCGCATCACACTCGGCTGCAAACCGCTCCAGCGAAAGCTGTAGATCACGATCTGATGAAGCCAATAGGACCACATCATCTGCAAAAAACAGAGAAGCGATTCTAAGGCCACCAAAACGGATCCTCTCAACACCTTGGCTGCGCCTAGAAATTCTGTCCATAAAAGTTATGAACAGAATCGGTGACAAAGGGCAACCTTGGCGGAGTCCAACTCTCACTGGAAACGAGCCTGACTTACTGCCGGCAATGCGGACCAAGCTCTGACACCGGTCGTACAGGGACCTAACAGCCCATATCAATGGGCCTGGTACCCCATACTCCCGGAGTACCCCCACAGAACCCCCCGAGGGACGCGGTCGAATGCCTTTTCCAAGTCCACAAAGCACATGTAAACTGGTTGGGCAAACTCCCACGCGCCCTCCAGGACCCTGCTGAGGGTGTAGAGCTGGTCCAGTGTTCCACGACCAGCACGAAAACCACACTGCTCCTCCTGAATCCGAGGTTCGACTATCCGACGGACCCTCCTCTCCAGAACCCCTGAATAGACCTTACCAGGGAGGCTTAAGAGTGTGATCCCCCTATAGTTGGAACACACCCTACGGTCCCCCTTTTTGAATAGGGGAACCACCACCCCAGTCTGCCAATCCAAGGGAACTGCCCCCGATGTCCACGCGATATTGCAGAGTCGCGTAAGCCAACACAACCCCACAACATCCAGAGCCCTAAGGAACTCAGGGCGAATCTCATCCACCCCCGGAGCCCTGCCACCGCGGAGCTTTTTAACCACCTCGGTGACCTCAGCACCAGAGATTGGAGAGCCCGACCCAAAGTCCCCAGGCTCCGCTTCCTCAGTGGAAGACGTGCCAGTAGGATTGAGGAGGTCTTCGAAGTATTCCGCCCACCGACTCACAACATCCCGAGTTGAGGTCAACAGCACGCCATCCCCACCATAAATGGTGTTGGTCGCGTACCGCTTTCCCCCCCTGAGACGCCGGATGGTGGACCAGAATCGCCTCGAAGCCGTACGGAAGTCATTCTCCATGGCCTCTCCGAACTCCTCCCACGCCCGAGTTTTTGCCTCAGCAACCACCCGAGCCGCATGCCGCTTGGACTGTCGGTACCTATCTGCTGCTTCCGGGGTCCCACAGGCCAAAAAGGCCCAATAGGACTCCTTCTTCAGCCTGACAGCATCCCTCACCGCCGGTGTCCACCACCGGGTTCGAGGGTTGCCACCACGACAGGCACCAACAACCTTGCGGCCACAACTCTGATAAGCTACCTCGACAATAGAGGCGCGGAACATGGCCCACTCGGACTCAATGTCCCCCGCCTCCCTCGGAACGTGTTCAAAGCTCTCCCGGAGGTGGGAGTTAAAGCTCCGTCTTACGGGAGACTCTGCCAGACGTTCCCAGCAGACCCTCACAATACGTTTGGGTCTGCCAGGTCTGACCGGCATCCTCCCCCACCATCGGAGCCAACTCACCACCAGGTAGTGGTCAGTGGACAGCTCCGCCCCTCTCTTCACCCGAGTGTCCAGGACATGCGGCCGCAGATCAGATGAGACGACAACAAAGTCGATCATCGAACTGCGACCTAGGGTGTCCTGGTGCCAAGAGCACATATGGACACCCTTATGCCTGAACATGGTGTTCGTTATGGACAATCCATGACGAGCACAGAAGTCCAATAACAGAACACCACTCGGGTTCAGATCAGGGGGGCCGTTCCTCCCAACCACACCCCTCCAGGTCTCACTGTCATTGCCCACGTGAGCGTTGAAGTCCCCCAGTAGAACAAGGGAGTCCCCAGGAGGCGCACTCTCCAATACCCCCTCCAAGGACTCCAAAAAGGGTGGGTAATCTGCGCTGCCGTTTGGCGCATAGGCACAAACAACAGTCAGAGCCCGTCCCCCCACACGTAGGCGAAGGGAGGCTACCCTCTCGTTCACCGGGGTGAACCCCAACGTACAGGCACCAAGATGGGGGGCAACAAGTATGCCCACTCCTGCTCGGCGCCTCTCACCAGGGGCAACTCCAGAGTGGAAGAGTGTCCAACCCCTCTCAAGGAAACTGGTTCCAGAGCCAGAGCCATGCGTTGAGGTGAGTCCGACTATTTCTAGCCGGAACCTCTCAACCTCACACACTAGCTCAGGCTCCTTCCCCACCAGAGAGGTGACATTCCATGTCCCAATGGCCAGCTTCTGTAGCCGAGGATCAGACCGCCAGGGTCCCCGCCCTCGGCCACCACCCATCCCACATTGCACCCGACCCCTTTGGCCCCTCCCATAGGTGGTGAGCCCATGGGAAGGGGGACCCACGTCTCCTCTTCGGGCTGTGCCCGGCCGAGCTCCATGGGTAAAAGCCCGGCCACCAGGCGCTCGCCAACGTGCCCCACCTCCGGGCCTGGCTCCAGAGTGGGGGCCCGGTGACCCACGTCCGGGCAAGGGAACATTGAATCCATTTATTTGACTCGTCATAAGGGGTCTTTCAATCAGATCAATACACATCAGATAAATACACACATATCTGTTAAATACATATATCAGATTCATCTGAGTACTATATTTTAAACATTTCCTTCTGGTTACTTTTTAAAACATTAGTGAATAGCAGAAACAGAATGTGTAAAAACGTTTCTTGTCTTCTTATTTTCTATGATTTGAAAGCCTCCCAGGACGTAGACAGACCCGTTCCAGAGGACTCTGGTTTTGTCATTAAAGTTGTGAGTATTTTTACAGCCCGTCAGTCATCAATAAGCAACATATAAACGTTACGCTCGTGATATTTTAATCTGGTGTTCTGCTTCTGGAAGCAAACATGTTTTGCCTGTGTCAAAGTGGATTTATTGTTTCCTGTCTGTTAGCAAAATATTTTTAGGGACTGTTGCACAGTGATGTAGAGCATCAGCGTATTCTAATGTACAGAAAAAAAGGCAAACATGCTGGTGCAAGTTGTATAAGTTAGGAGTAAGTTTTGAATAAGTTACCAGCATGCTTATATACAAGGGCGTCAGAAGCATCCGTAATATTGGGGGGCACACAATGTGTGTGTGTGTGCACGTGCGTGTGTGCGCGTGTAAAAAATTGTACACTAGTGCACAAAAAAGCAGCATTTCACCTAGATTTCCTTTAATTCCACACATTTAAAGCATGTTTCTCATAAGTTTGTGTAAATTCAGCTGTGGGTTTTTAAAAACATTTTAAACTTTAATGAACTTTAACACACAGCGTCAGATCAGAACTATTTGTGTTTATAGTGAAATAAAAAACATCACCAGTGGACATTTTACTTGTGTTCAACACTACTCATCTAAAGGATGTTTCTAGAAGCTTGAGGACAATAATGTGTGGGTTTTAAAGACATTTCAACTTTAATGCACCTGAACACACAGCGTCTCTTACACCTGCAGCATCTTACAGCGTCACAGTTACTGCTAAGCTAAGATGCTATGTAGCTCCTCTCAAGCATCCTCCTAACCATGTACCGGTACTGTAAATATGTTTATGATCAACCCCACTGGTCAACAACTGCCCTCACTAAGCTCGCTAAACTGGCGAGCGATCAGCACAGAGGTGTCTCCACCTCCTCCACCTGTGCGTGTTTTCTGCTTAGGCAGGAGGAGACGCACAGAAACACTGCTACTGTGTTTAGAGTTGGAGGTAACCAGGAGGCAATCCTGGAGTGGAGTTTCAGTGGCCTGAGTATTCTCCTATTAATCGAGTGGAATGGATTTGTTCACGAAGAAAGAAATGTTTCATAGTAAAAGTGGGGGGGTCCAAATGAAAAAAAATTTAGGGCGGGGGGGCTTGTCCCCTTCACATATAATGGTTGCAACACCTGTGCTTATATACGATGGTGTAGGTTTTTGTGCGCTGATGCCCACCAAAACTGTTGTACTAGCTACAGAATTTTACTTACATGCTTACTCATAAATGAACATAAGTCTGACGTCAGCTGGACAGTTATGCATCATATCTAGTGAGCACCGGGGGTAATAAGCTCGGGTAAAATCGGGTCCATCACGAGTTGTGGCTGTGACAGCAGCTCATGTCCTCTGGTTTGTACTGTTACATTAATAAAGGCTCTGTGTCAAGTTCTTTGATGCTATTAGGGCCATCCATCCAGCCATCCACCAATCCATCATCCATCCATCCACCAATCCATTAATCCATCCATCCACCAATCCATCATCCATCCATCCATCCACCAATCCATCATCCATCCAGCCACCAATCCATCATCCATCCATCCACCAATCCATCATCCATCCATCCTCCAATCCATCATCCATCCAGCCACCAATCCATCATCCATCCATCCACCAATCCATCATCCATCCATCCTCCAATCCATCATCCATCCATCCACCAATCCATCATCCATCCATCCACCAATCCATCATCCATCCATCATCCATCCAGCCACCAATCCATCATCCATCTACCAATCCATCATCCATCCATCCACCAATCCATCATCCATCCACCAATCCATCATCCATCCATCCACCAATCCATCATCCATCCATCCACCAATCCATCATCCATCCATCCACCAATCCATCATCCATCCATCCACCAATCCATCATCATCCACCAATCCATCATCATCCACCAATCCATCATCCACCAATCCATCATCCATCTATCCACCAATCCATCCATCCATCCATCCATCCACCAATCCATCATCCATCCACCAATCCATCATCCATCCATCTACCAATCCATCATCCATCCATCCACCAATCCATCATCCATCCATCCATCATCCATCCACCAATCCATTCATCCATCCATCCACCAATCCATCATCTATCCATTCATCCAATCATCATCCATCCATCCACCAATCCATCATCCATCCATCCATCCAATCATCAACCCATCCAATCAACTCATCTATCCATCAACCCATCCATCCACCAGTCCATCCATCCATCCATCATCCATCAATCCATCCATCCATCCGCCAATCCATCATCCACCCATCCACCAATCCATCCATCCATCCATCATCCACCAATCCATCATCCATCCATCCATCCATCCATCCATCCATCCACCAATCCATCCACCCACCCACCCATCCATCCATCCAATCATCAATCTATCCATCCATCCACCAGTCCATCCGTCCATCTATCTATCTATCCACCAATCCATCCATCCATCCTCTTTCGCTTGTTGGGGGCTGATATGGTGTAGAGGCAGGGCAGCTGACTTGGGACCAGAAAGTCACGGTTCGACTCCCAGCCATTCCCACATATCGTGGTGTCTCTAATTGCTCCCCAGGTGCTTACATAGTTGCCAACTGCTCCACCATGGGTTAAATGCAGATAACTATTTTTTTTGCCATTGTATGAGAACATCGGCTGCGTCTCAATTCAGGGGCTGCGTCCTCATGAGGACCCAGCCTAGCTGGGCCGAGTAGGCCACGCACTCACAAGACCGGGTGGGCTGAGCGAAACTGCTGAAATGGGACGGTCTAGCCTTCAGGTTTGCCGGCCTTGAAGTGGGTGGGGCGTTCTCTTGAAGTGGGTGGGAAGTTCTTGTGTGCCGCTTGGTGTGTGTGGAAAGAGAAGGGACGCCGCTAAAATATATTAGTTAGCTGAATACATGTATATATATTAGTGTTTCTGAGTTTACTGTTTGTTAAGAACTGATTACAAATCAGCTTATAAGGGGCGATCTGTTAAAACCCAGAGTGGACCTACAAAATGCAAGTTGTCCATTAGCTCAGTTGGTAAATCAACTTGCGATTGGTGCAGAGATACTTTTCTCGAAGCTGGTTCGAATCTCACTCGGTACGGTTAAAACTTATTTTACGTTTGTCTTTTATTGGATAAAAAAATGAGGACTGAGATTAAAAGGAAGGAGTTTGTGAAACTCCTTCTTTTTTTTTATCCAATAAAAGACAAACGTAAAATAAGTTTTAACCGTACCGAGTGAGATTCGAACCAGCTTCGAGAAAAGCATCTCTGCACCAATCGCAAGTTGATTAACCAACTGAGCTACTGGACAACTTGCATTTCGTAGGTCCACTCTGGGTTTTAAAAGATTGCCCCTCAGAAAATCCTTGCTACGCACGTGTAAAATAATCTGATTTGTAATCAGTTCTTCAAAAACAGTAAACTCAGAAACACTAATATACTGTATATTCAGCTAACACATTTTTTTTAGTCATTTCTGTAGTAAAATTTTAATGAGATATATTCGAGCTGAGGTTGTTTGAGATGACTAAATAAAGGTTGAATGAATATTCGCGCTGAGGTTGTTGTTAAAACGAGCTGATGACTCAACAACACGCAGCAGCCCCGACCCTGCACGCAGAAAGTCCCACCCCCCCCGCGAAATCTCTGCTGGCGCTATGAATTCTGGGATAGCCTCCGTCTTGAAGGTTCCACGGATGCATCCTTCGATTTCGGCAGGAAGTAGGCCGCATTCCTCGGCCGCATGAGGAGGAGTCTTCGAATTGGGACAGTCCTCCGCGCGGGGCAATGACGTATGCGGCCGACAAATGCGCACTCATGAGGACGCAGCCCCTGAATTGATACACAGCCATACACTGATGAAAATGTCAGACTTCCCTTGTTCTGAAGTCTGGTTGCAGGGGCAGCAGTTTGATCAGGGACGTCCAGAAATCTTTTTCCACATCCACCTCTTCCAGCTCTTCTGGAGGATTCCAAGGTGTAACCAGACTACGTCTCTCAGTTGGACTTGGTCTTTCCCGGGGTCTCCTCCCAGTCGGACACACCTGAAGCACCTCCCTAGGGAGGCGCCCAGGGAGCAGCCTTACCAGATGCCCGAACCACCTTAACTGGCTCCTCTTGATGGGGAGGAGCAGCGGTTCTACTCCGAGTTTATTCCGTACAGCTTAACTTCTCACCCTATCTCTGAGGGAGAGTCCAGCTACCCTGAGGAGGAAACTTGTTTCAACTGTCTGTATCCACAGTCTCATTATTTCATCACTACCCAGAACTCATGACCATAGATGACGGTAGGAACATAGACTGACCATTAAACAGAGAGCTTTGCCTTACAGTTCAGCTCCTTGTTCACCACAACGGACCAGCACAGAGTCCACAATACTGCAGACGCTACACCAATCATCTGTAAATTTCATGCTCTATCCTTTCTTCACTCATAAAGGAGTGATGCTAAGTGGCATTGCATTATTATACTGACATATTCAGCGTGTAGCTGACGACCCTAGAACTTACTGAACATGTTTATTACTTGCAGCTGGCACTTCTGCTAGCGTTTTGGGTTTCAGGGTAGAAATGATGAGCAACTCATCGCTCCTGTAGACGCCCACACCATCATCACATGCAGCTTCCTTGATTTCTTCAGAGGCATGCTGATCAATACAAAATGAATGAATGGGGGTGCAGAGAACTACCCTTTTTATATCTGATGTCATGTGATTATCATAATATGCTCCAACATGCTCACGTTACACCTCCTTGGTGTGTAGTCCTTTTGTACAGAAGCTTCATGTGTCCGAAACACTGTCATACACTTGTATAAGTTACGCATATGTCAAAGACAAGTTATGGATAAGTTACCGGAAGTCATATTTTAAACAAGTTATATATTTGTTCAACTCGTAATCATCATGTATCCTTCCAAAAGAGGCCTTCGGTTGATAAAAAAAATAAAAAATCAATTTTCATAGTGTTGGACACAATTTTCATACACAGGCAGAAGTCTAAAACGTTTCAGTGTGACAGGGCCTTTATGAACTTTGGGTCAGATTTGAATGCTTTCATCCAATGAATCATCTCTGTAATATTTCTGTGTACTTGTGTGAGTGCAGGAGTACCAGGAGAACGGGCCCCTGTTCTCCGAGCTCAAGTTCTATCAGCGGGCAGCCAAAGCAGAGAACGGTGAGCAGCACAACCCGTCCTACGTCCCCGCAGCTCGCTGGAGCACGCACGCCTTTGACTGATGAAGTGGCTGCAGACGCAGCGGTTTGGCTGCCTGCTTCACAGTAATTAATAATAAAGTAAAGCAAACATGCACTTTGGTGGCAGCAGGGGCCTCATCTCCACGCTTGTCTGAGTTCTCCAACACCTCTGCTTGGAACGCAGCAGATGAGGGAGAGCCATTCACTTGTAATGATGCCTGGGCCTCCGCTGAGCCCCTGACCACCTGCCAGCCTGGTTAAGAGCCAGTCAGGCTAACAGCCACCAAGTCTGGAGTCAGGACCAGCACTTTGTCTGCAGCCTCTTTGTGTCTCTGTGCCTTTCTGCTTTCACCCTGCTGTTTGTACGAAGACGTCCTTCCAGCTACAAGGACGAAGCTGACGTTTTCATTCAGACTCGCCTTTTCTTCTAACAGAAACAAGTCAGAGAGGCAGCTGTGGGTCAAGGCTGTGCTCTGTTAGAACTGGTATTGTCAAAAGAATAAAAAAATAACTTTCCAGCTATTCTTTTTATTAAGACTGTCTGTAGAACTGTGCGTTCATTGGTCTTGTAGCATTATTAAATCTCTCAAAAAGCACTGGTTGGCTCTGAATGAAACTCAGAAATTAACCATTGGATGTTCACTGATTAACTGCGTGCTAACAGATCTAGCACCATTTATTCATTTAACATTTGACCTAAAAGGTGACAACTCATCTTTTCTCAACATAAGATGATCTTAAATTACAACTCCGATAAACTAAGCAGTTGCTAATACAGTAGTCATTCCTTCAAGGCATGCTTGGTCTTTATTTGACTTCAGTCCTTTTATACACAGAGTCTGGACTTTAGGAACAAATAACAAAACATATTACTAAAGTCAAGTAACTCTTCTGTTCTGATTTCAGTGCAAAAATGGATAAAAAGCAAAAAACTGGACTTTCTTGGAATCCCCACGTACTGGGGGTCTGGACTGGCTGAGTACAAGGACCTCAGGTAGTGACTCATTTTACATCTGGGGAATCATGTTTTTATTATTTCAGTTACTTATTTTACATTATCTGGTTTTGGTAATACCTGGTGGGTAAAATATATGTTTACCTATTTATTCTACTAACTGTCACATTCAGACTTTTTATTTTTGCCTGGTTGTTAGAGGACTTTTAGGTCAGTAGCAGTTTGATACTGTCTGCCGCTGAAGGTCAAAGGACGATGCTTTGTGCGTCTGTGTGTTTGAAGATGTGTTTGTTAGAAACATGTTAGAACCAGTACCGTATTTGTCGTTGTAAAATACGCACCTGTGTATAATACGCTTTGTCCAATTATTGGAAATAAACCAGAAAAAAACGTACATTATACGCTTTGGTGTTTAATACGCATCTATTATGCGTCACCGCTACGCGACGCGTCAGCGCTTCATTTGCCCTGCTTAAAATGGCGGCCACAGAAGCGGGCGAGTACCGAAGGAATTTACAACAAAACACGGTAAAAACTAAAAACTATTATTTCTTTGCGAGAAAAAATATATTTCTTTGCTGACTTTATAGCACACAGTCTCCTGAGCTTAACAAAACTAACGAAATGTTCAAATCAGCTGGATTAAAAAAATTAGTTCGCCGATTATTTTTATGCAGGCGGGTCGGACTGGACGCTTTCTTTCTTTAAATTTAGCTAAATAAATGCTTAAAAATATATATTTCTTAGCTGACTTTATAGCAAACGGTCTCCTGAGCTTAACAAAACTAACGAAATGTTCAAATCAGCTGGATTTAAAAATCTGCGGTGTGGTTTATGAGTTATCTTGCTAACAAAAACCGTGACCTCACAGCTAAATGCAGCTACATCCAGAGCAGGGGGCGGGTAGCGACAGAGTCAGTCCGACCAGAGGAGGCTTTTTTCGGACACATGAGCTAGAAACGGTCTCCCTAGCGGATAAAAGTGGTACTGCACCATTTTTTGCCCAAAATGAAAAACAGCGATATCAAAGCGAAAAATGGGTCTAAAAATATGGGAAAAAATCCATAGATAATACGCTTCGGTGTATAATAGCAGGACATTCAAATGAGCAAAAAAACTGTGTATTATACACCGACGAATATGGTAGATGGATTTTAATCAAACTCTTTAAAATAATTTCTTTATTTCTATTCAAAGAAAGAGGTTAGCCAAGAAGAAATATGACAGTGAGAGGACTGTAGAGAGGAGGCCGGAATAAAAGGAGATGTAATGTAGAGCAAAGAGGGAGAGGCAAAGCAGAAGACGTATGATGGGTATTATAGGAGGCTGGACACTAAAGAGGGCGAGGAGGACTTGTACAGATTGGTGAGACAGAGAGATAAGGCTGGAAAGGACATGCAGCAAGTTAGGCTCGTTAAATATAGGAATAAGAATGTGAGTACTTTGAGGAGCTCATGAATGAAGATAATGAAAGATAAAGAAGAGTAGAGGCCATTGAAACTGTAGACATGGGGTAAAAAACATGTTCGAACCACTAGATGGATTTTAATCAAAGTCTTTAAAATAATTTTTAAATGGACATTTACAGCTGAATAACTTTAGGGTCAACTTTATGACCGTCACTGCTAAGCCCAGTTAAAAGCACAAAAATGGCTCCAACTCATCTGATTGAAGTTACAATTTACAATGGTAGGAACTTAGTCATTCCCAATTTATACTCCAAGCACTAACTGGTTGTGTTTTTTTTTCCATTGATTGGAGTTATCATTGTCTTTTAGCAAAATATCTCATGAACCACTTAACCAATTTTAATGAAACTCCCAGAAACTAATCATGGTGTACAACGGATGTACAACTGGTTAATTTTTGGAGTCAAACCAATTCAAAATGGTTTCTACAGCTCATCAACACAATAATGTCTATAATCCAGTCAAATGTAAAGATATTAAGATTTTCTTTATGGTTGCAGCTGATAGTCATCCTTGTGATTGTGAGTGCCAAGAGATCTCACAATATCAAGAGTTTACACAAAACTCAACTTACAAGATTTGAACAAAAAGCAAACTACCGGGTCGCGGGGGTAGCAACCTAAGTAAGGAGGCTCAGACTTCCCTCTCCCCAGCCACTTGGGCCAGCTCCTCCGGGGGAATCCCGGTATTATTTCTCATCACAAGATGATCTCAGTTTCAAACTCAGATATGTTCGGTAGGCAACCTCCATTATTGTAGAAATCATAGGGCTTTAATTCAAAGAGTAATTTGTAGAGTAATTATAAAACCTAATGTGTTTTTGTTTGTCAGGTATCGTTTCATGGCCATGGACCGGCTCGGTACTGACCTTCAAAAAGTCTGTGAGCACAACGGAGGTCGCCTGAAGGAGACGACTGTGCTCCATCTTGGTCAAAGGCTGGTGAGAAGATCACTTCTGATGTTCTGTTTTCTGAACACTGACTTTATTACCGGTATACTTACCATACCATACCATTTTATTTATAAAGCACTTTAAACAGGAACAAGGCCAAACCAAAGTGCTGAACAAATAAACAAACAACGGGCAACGCACACAATGAAGTACAAAACAAAATACATAAAAACATTGCAGATCATAAATACAACGACCAAACACAGATCAGCTGGTGTTGAAAGCAACAGGGTAGTACAGTAATGGGTTTTTAAACGGGATTTGAAAACTGAGAGGGAGGGGGCCTGTCTGATGAGCAGTGGTAACTCGTTCCAGAGTCTTGGTCCTGCTACAGAGAAAGCCCTGTCACCTCTGTGTTTAAGACTAGTCCCTGGAACTCTTAAAAGTACCCGGTCCTCTGACCTCAAAGCACGTGGTGGGACATAAGGGTGCATCGAATCCGAAAGATAGGTGTGGGCGAGACTGTTCAGTGATTTGTAGACATACATGAGAATTTTGAACTGGATTCGAAGATGAACCGGTAGCCAGTGCAGGGAGGCCAAGACTGGTGTAATGTGCTCTCTTTTGCGTGTACTAGTTAAAAATCGGGCTGCTACGTTCTGGACCAGTTGTACCGGTAATCGTGCAATGGTGGCCTGACTGACGCCAAGCAGAAGTGAATTGCAGAAATCAAGCCTAGATGTAATAAATGCGTGAATTACTGTCTTCAGGTTATTTTTTGATAATATGGGCTTCAGCTTAGACAGTCGCCTCAGCTGGAAAAAACAGGATTTAACGATCATATTTACATGACTGTTGAGTTTCATGGAAGGATCCATTATCACTCCCAGATTTGTGACTTTTTGTTTTTCAGACAGGGGTAGAGCAGACAGGTCAATGCAGTGGTTTGAGGTTGTGTCATTGGGAAGGAACAATATGGCTTCAGACTTCTTATCATTGAAACTTAAGAAATTTAAAGCCATCCAGTCCCTGATGTCAGCCAGGCAGTCGAGCAGAGGTTGAATAGAGCATGTACCATTTTGTCTTAGGGGGAAGTAAATTTGACAGTCATCGGCGTAGAAGTGGAAGGGTATGTTGTGTTTCCGGAAAATAGCACCAAGTGGCAGCAGGTATAAGGAGAATAGGAGAGGACCCCCCCATTTAAGTGCCGCCACTGCAGAACTAAAATCGTTGATGGAAACACAAAAGGATCTGTCAGAGAGGTAGGATCTGAACCAATTGAGGGCTGACCCTGTGATGCCCACCCACTGCTCCAACCTAGCAATGAGGATCTCATGGTCGATGGTGTCGAAAGCGGATGAGAGGTCCAATAGGACAAGCAGCACAGAGTCACCAGTATCTGCGGAAAGGAAGATGTTAAAACCCTTCAGTTGGGCAGTCTCAGTGCTGTGGAGAGATTTGAAGCCAGGTTGGAATAGCTCAAGGATAGCATGATCCTCCAGGAAGCACTTCAACTGTCTGGGACTCAACTATTTTCTCTAGGAGCTTAGAAACAAATGGGAGTCTGGAGACAGGCCTGAAGTTCGATACTACTGAAGGGTCAAGGTTTGTTTTTTTTCAGTAGAGGTTGAACAGCAGCAGTACTTAAACATCAGACGGAAGGACCAAAAAAAATAAAAAATCGGTTAAACACTTGTAGAGCTCAGCATCACCAAAACCAAAAGCCAGAACAATAACAAGTAATTTCTTATCTTGTTGTCATAATTAGGCTTTTTAATATAATAATCTTTATTTGTATAGCACCTTCCTACAGTGCCTTGCATTGACCAAGGTGCTTAACAGGATAAAATGATCAAATCAGGTACAATAAATCAGTGAAAATAGAAATAAAAACAGCAGGAAAAAAAGGAGGCAGTGGAAATAAAAATGCTACATACTAAAATACCAAAAGTAATTAAAGTTACAGATTGAAGGCTTTTTTAAACAAGTGCCTTCAGTCTGGTTTTGAACAGTCAGATCAGAGGTGGCACGCAGCTCAAGGGGGAGATTATTCCAGGCTTTTGGCTGGCAAATTTTTTTTGAAAAGTAAAGCAAAAAGGGAGTCATAAAATCACCTTCCTATAAACATACAGTAGGGCTACTTCATTTATTTATTATGTTTAAGCTGTGTTCATTCATTCAACCTTTATTTATACAGGCTAGCCTCGTTGAGCCACGGGGACTCATTTACAAGAGGGACCTGTCTCACTCACTCACACCTAGGGTCAATTTAGAGTTACCAATCAGCCTAACATGCATGTTTTTGGACTGTGGGAGGAAA
Organism: Garcialebias charrua; assembly: GCA_038048925.1. Lineage (NCBI taxonomy): Eukaryota > Metazoa > Chordata > Actinopteri > Cyprinodontiformes > Rivulidae > Garcialebias > Garcialebias charrua. The sequence continues at coordinate 46,996 of JBBPBX010007016.1, read as the reverse complement.
CCGGAGCACCCGGAGAAAACCCACGCATGCACAAAGAGAACATGCAAACTCCAACCAGAAAGGCCCCCGGACCGGGATTTGAACCAGGGACCTGCTAGCTGAGAGGCAGCAGCTCTACCAGTTGTGCCACTGTGCTGCCTGCTGCTGTGTTAATATCTCCGTTCTCCATAATGTTTTTCATATTTTGGAGTTACGATTGCTTCTTCAGCTCAGCTGCTGTGTCTAATAATGCAGATTGGTTTGAGATGCATGTTCACAACTCTGCAACTCTTGAGAGGAAATTTGTCACAGTAATTTGAACATCTTCAGGACGGTGCACCAAGACCACAGTTAATATCAGTTTGCTGATCACGATGTGTGTTTCTTGCTTTTTTTTTTGTTCTGTCAGGTGGACATCCTTGAGTTCATTCATGAAAATGAGTATGTTCATGCAGACATTAAAGCTGCCAACCTCATGTTGGATTACAGAGACCCTGAACAGGTCAGTCCGATCTACATCTCTGAAATATTCCAACATTATTCACAACTATTCATCCATCTGCTGCTTAAATGCTCTTCTATCAACTGTCAAGTGTTGATGGTTCTTCTGCTTGAGAAGCCAGGACAACTTGATTGATCATATGTACTACCATACATATATTGTACTGAAAGTGTGTTTTGTCATCTTTTAGGTGTACCTTGCAGACTATGGCCTCTCTTACAGATATTGTCCTGATGGAGTCCACAAAGAATACAAGGAAAACCCTAAAAAGGGCCACAATGGGACCATCGAGTACACCAGCCTTGATGCTCACATGGGACTGGGTAAGTCATTCGTTTCCTTGGCAGGAGCATCTCCAGAAAAACTGTAATGGATGCAGCAGTTGAGGCTGGTTAGCAGTAGTGGCCATTTTAAATTGGACTGACTCCAAAAATCAATTGGTTGTAGTTGTACAGCCAGGGATTACACTTGTAAGGGTGTTGTTGAAATCCATTCTGTGGTTAATGAGATATTTTGCTAACTGACCAACAAATGAACACATACGGGCCAAGTTAAATACTTTTTGCATTTGGCAGTGGGTAATATATTCAAGTTCATCGTATATCATCAAGCTTCAAGTGTATTGGAAGAAAGTTGCAAATTCATGAAGTCAGACTGTTTTACTGTTTTTGAAAAATTCCTTCAAGTTGAAAATCAGTTGTTCAGAATGACAACTTAAAATTTTACTGAACAGTTTGTTGGTCCATGAACAGTTCTGCCCAAAATAATTTGAATCACTTTTATTTTCGGGAGGAAAAAAAAAGTGATATTGGCAAGTTAAAAAGAAAGAGTGTTACATTTTTGTTGTAAAACTAAAAAGCTATCTAAAAATACAAGACTTTGAAATTGTTAAAAATTATATTTCTAACATAAAGTAGAACCGAATGCCTTACTTTTCATTCCCAATCAAAAACTATTATGGTAGGTTTATCTGCTTACCTTTATGTTCTACTGATATAGAGTTGTAACAACAAAATATGATTTCTGATTTTACACATTCATCTATAAATATATTTATTTCTTTTGATTTGATTATCTCAGATATTTCCATTGTGGTGTTTCTCAGTGCTGCAGCTGCTCTGAGCAGTTTTATTTGCAGTTTAGTCTTCATTCCACTGCACACTCTGCCACAATCAGCTGATATTGGGAACACATTAACTGGCAAATTGCCTACATGCTCGCTTTCATCATTGATTATTGATTTATCTAACCTTGCTCTCCCGCTGACTTCCCCAGCACTGTCTCTGTTGAACAATTCCCAAATTAGCTGAAGTCCTAACCTGCATCTTGTATTCATTCCCCCATTAATTAAGAGCTTTGATGTTTGGTCAGAGCGGGGCCTGAGCCTCAGATAACCTCAACAGGCCCCATGTTCACCAACTCTACCAATCAACAGGTCCATACTGTGAGCTGGTACCACTCGAGCTGCCTATTTACCACTCTGAAGTTTCTATTTCATGTGGTTGGTCAAGGAAAAATGTATCCTGCAGCTGGAAAACTGGAAACGCATACATTTTAATGGAAGCAGCAGAAAGATGAGTTTACATCCTTTTGAGGGCAGCTGTGGCTGAGTGGTTAGAGCAGTCGTCCTCCAATGGGAGAGGTGGGGTTCAAATCTACCAGCAGTCACATGCTGAAGTGTCCCTGGGCAAGACACTGAACCCCTCATTGCCTCTGATGTGTGTCCCACTGATGTATGAATGTGATAAAGCTCTGAATAGTCTTTGATTAGATCTAGTAGAGTGCTGTTTGAATGGGTAAATGAGGCACAGATTGTGTTGTAAAGCACTTTGAGCATCTTGATAAGATAGAAAAGAGCTACCGTATTTTTCGGATTATAGCTCGCACCGGAATATAGGTCGCAGTGTCCAATTATTGCCAAAAAATTGGAAAAATCCATAAATAGGTCGCACCGGTGTATAGGTCGCACTTACGTCACCGCCGACGTAACGCGTCATCCACCGCTGACGCGCCGCGTGACCGCTGAGTCAACCCGGCAATATGGACCGAGTGTTTAGCTCTGCTGCTAATGTCTGCCAGAAGCTAAACACGAGACGATTCCATCTCTGAAAACACAAAAAAAAAATCAAATTTTATGTCAAATGTTTTATCGAGACCATAGTAACGTACATTAAAGCCCTATAATTACACTCTGTAAGCAGAAAAAATATACACAAAGTGGTTTTGAAGCTATTTATAACATAAACAGAAGTACACAGATAAAAAACGAATGCTAACACGAGACGAGTCCGCCTCTGACACAAATAAAAAATCGAATTTTATGTCAAATGTTTTATCGAGACCATAGTAACGTACATTAAAGCTTATAATTACACTCTGTAAGCAGAAAAAATATACACCGAGTGGTTTTGAAGCTATTTATAACGTAAACAGAAGTACACAGATAAAAAACGAATGCTAACACGAGACGAGTCCGCTTCTGACACGAATAAAAAAATCGAATTTTATGTCAAATGTTTTATCGAGACCATAGTAACGTACATTAAAGCCTTATAATTACACTCTGTAAGCAGAAAAAATATACACCGATTGGTTTCGAAGCTATTTATAACATACCGTAAACAGATATACATCCACAAGCTAACAAGCTATGCTAATAAAAGATCGTTTTTTTTATTTATCTCAAAC
>JBBPBX010007016.1:5718-33581 GCA_038048925.1 Garcialebias charrua | reverse complement strand
GATCTGAGGTTCGATCAACGATCAGACTTGCTTCTCCAGTACCCCTGAATAGACTTTACCAGGGAGGCTAAGGAGAGTTATGCCCCTATAATTGGGACACACTGTCCAGTCCCCCTTTTTGAAGAGGGGAACCACCAACCCAGTCTGCCAATCCAGTGGCACTTCTCCCAATGCCCACGTGATGTTTTAAAGGTGTGTCAACCAAGACAGCCCCACAACATCCAGAGCCCTAAGGAAATTATTGTAACTCTCATCCACCCCCCAGAGCCCTGCCGCTGCAGAACTTTTTAACTACCTCGGCGTCCTCAGCCATGGTTATGAACAGACCAATCCCAAAGTTCCCTGACTCCGCTTCATCCGTGGAAGATGTGCCAGTGGTATTGAGAAGGTCCGAAAAGTATTCCTTTGACCTCCCGACAACATAACTGGTTGAGATCAACAGCACACTACCTTCACTGAGCACAGTGTTAGTAAAGAGCTGCTTTTCCATCCTCAGCCACCAGATGATTTGCAAGAATCTCTTCGGAGCCAACCGAGAGTCTCTATCCAAGGCCTTACTGAACTCCTCCCTCATCTGAGCTTTTGCCTCATCAACCGCCAAGGCTGCACACCGCTTGGCCCTCCGGTACTCCTCAGTTGCCGCTGGAGTCCCACCAGCCAACAAGGCCCAATAGGTTTCCTTTTTTAGCTTGACAGCCTCCCTAATGGTGTCCACCACTGAGTTTGGGGATGGCCACCACTAGAAGCACTGACAACCTTGCAGCCACAGCTCAAGGCAGCCCCTTCAACAGGGCCGTGGCGTAGTGGTAATGGCAGTCGTCCCCCGATTGGAAGGTTGGCGGTTCGAATCCCGGTTCCCCACACCATGTGTTGTTGTGTCCTTGGGCAAGACACTTAACCCCGAGTTGCTCCCGGTAGGACTGGAAAGCACCTTGCATGGTAGTCTGCCGCTACCGGTGTATGAATGTGTGTAGCATTCAATGTGTGTAGCACTTTGAGATTTTCACTAATGAAAAGTGCGTTATAAATTGAATTCATTATTATATTATTATTAATTGAGGCACGGAACATGGCTCACTCAAACTCAATGTCTCCCATCTCAGCTGGGATGTGGTTAAAGCTCTCCCGGAAGAGCGTCCCAACACTCTGGACAAACATTGGTTTCAATAATATTTGGGAGCATCTGATCGAATCTCTGACTTTGTTCACCAAAGAATCGCTGAAGGCCTACAAGTCACCAGAAATATATCCACCCATCTATCATTCTATCCATTTTCAGGTCACGGGTGTCACGGGGGTGGGGGGGTGTCACTCATGCCCATATCTAGTAGTCACTGTGCGAGAGGCGGGGAACACCCTGAACAGGTCTCCAGTCCATCACAGGGACACATAGAGACAAACAAGACAAACAACATTCACTCTCTTGCTCACTCACACCTAGGGACAATTTAGAGTTACCAATCAGCCTAACATGTATGTGTTGGTCTGTGTGAGGAAACTGGAGTGCCTGGAGAAAACCAACGCATGCATGGAGAGAACATGCAAACTCCATCCCCGGCCAGGATTCAATCTGGCGACCTTCTCACTGAGAGGTGGCAGCTGTACCAACTGAATCACCATGCCTCCCAGAAATAAATATAATAATGTATAGGAAATATAAAAAAAAATCGTAATTTTACAAATTTCTCTCTCAAAAATTAAGAATCAAATTCTCCTGATTGGAAAAGAACACCACACAAATCCTCATTTCTTGGAATACAGCACTTCCTATTGATTGCCAAAGGCTACTTACTTACTTATTTTGTTTAGCTGGGTTGTTTTTACTTGGTAGGCGGTACCAGGAAATTCTGCTACCACTTTCTCACCTATTTGGGAATCAAACCACAACACAAGATTGAACCATCATCATATAAATTCATGAAGCCGATATGCTGTAGTCAGCATGCCAATGGCATGCTCCCTCAAAACTTACATCTGTGGCAAAACTGTGTGATAAAACTGCACATTTTATAGTGGCCTTTTATTGTGGTCAGCCTAAAGCAAACCTGTGCAATAATCATGCTGTCTAATCAACATCTTGATATGCCACACCTGTGCAGTAAAGGAGAAATGTTCACTAACAAAGTTTTACACAAATTTGGGAACAACATTTCAGAGAAAAGGGCCTTTTGTGTACCGTATATAGAAAAAGTCTTAGATCTTTGAGTTCAGTTCATGAAAAATGGGAACAAAAACAAAAGTGTTGCATTTATACTTTTGTTCAGTGTCAATAAAACCAATTTCTATTGTTTCCCTCAGATTGCTCTGGTCCATTTCCTGTTCAACATCTCTGGCATCATTCTGTGGTATCCCATCCCCTTCACCCGCTTCCCCATCAGGATGGCTAAAAGTCTGGGGAACATCACTGCCTCCCACCGCTGGTTTGCTGCTGTCTACATCATCCTCTGCTTCTTCTTCTTTCCACTCTTAGTCTTCAGCCTGTCCCTGGCTGGTTGGCAGGTACTGGTGGGTGTCGGTGTCCCTCTACTAGTCATATTAATCGTCATCATAGTGATTAATGTGCTGCAGAAACGAAAACCAGGGTGCCTGCCTGCAGTGCTGCGAACCTGGGACTTTCTGCCCCTGTGGGCCCATTCCCTGGCTCCCTGGGATAAAGTGGTCGATGTTATCGCCACTAAATGCTGCTGCTGCTGCAAGTGTTGCCAAGCTGCACATGATCAAGAACAAGAAGTACAAGAGTGTGTGGAAAGTTCAAGAAATGGACACATAGCGGCGTATGATAACCCTGCGATGAGCGCTGACACAGAAGTAGAAAATGAGATAAAAATGGAACTAAACATCCTTAAAATGACCCCGCTTTGAGGTTTATATTTATTATGTGTGTGTGATTGTGTATGAAACAAAATGTGGCACAAGAACTAACTTTTTTTAATTTATATTTATGTGGTGACTTCTTGTTTTTATAGCAATCTACCTGAAAATATTAGGAGAAACAAAAAATGATCTTTGCTGTTGTCATCAGATCCCATTAAGAGAACAAAACCAACAAAATGTCAGTCTGCCAGCACCATTTGTCTTACTGGTAGCGTTTAGTTTTGTTATCTCCTTCAAGACACAAAAGCTTAACTTAAATATAAATTTAACCCTTTTATAATTTCACAACAAGAAAATATTCTTAAAACAACAAAGCACTGTATTTTAAATTTTTAAAACTGATATCTAAAAGAATGTGTTGCTTAGTGTTTGCTCTTTGTAATTTATTTATTTGTTGTTTGCAGCACTTATTAATTTTGTACAGATGTTGTCAGTGTCTGATGAAGTAACTTCATAATACAAATGACAAAAAAACTTTTTGTCTTTTAAGCAAAATAATTACTGTATGGATAAAAAATATTGTCTTTTAAAGCACCCCTGTATTTTTTTGGCACAGTGTATGTAAATACTCTGGACTACAGCAGGTGTTAAAACTGGTTAAATGGAAAAGTTTCATATCTAGATTATGAATAGAGATTATGTTTCTTTATTTGGACTGACCATAATAAAATCTTAAAACAACCTGATAAGGACTCAACTCCTTTTCTTGGAGAAAAGGGAACGTCCTGCTCAGTGTTTGTTGCTGGTCTCAGACCAGTCAATTGTTAACATGTTGGTGTAATAAAGTGTGGCTTTTCCAATATGGGGTAATAGTACAGGTGGATTGGAAGGATATTTATTTTTAGATTTTATGTGTTAATGTAAGATTTGTTTCTTTAAATGAGATTGGCATTTAGTTCAAGAACAATATTAACACACCTACATGCTTTCCAATACACATTTATGTTTGTATATGGGCACCGGCGATCATCCCAGTGACCCAAAATTGAAGAAACGGGAAAAGATAATGGATGGATGGATGATTTATGTTTGTTCCCTTAATGAGCACAACCAAAACAAAATTACAGCGTGGAGGCCAGCACTCCTCCATCAACATAAGCAATGCTAAGGTGGAGCAAGTCAGCAGCTTCAAGTTCCTCAGCACTCACATTACTGAGGATCTGTCTGATGAGATGACTCTCAGGTACTTCAAAGTCAAAAGTCAAAGTCAACTTTATTGTCAGAACTGCAATATGTACAGGACATACACAGGACCGAAATTGCGTTTCTCTCAGTCCCTTGGTGCAACAGTAACCATCTAAACACTAAAACATTTAATACACATAAGCATAAAATAGTAAAAAAGTGTAACACTGTCCTGAGTTTTTTCATAATAGTATAAAAGTATGAAAATTTACACCAACACTGTAACTGTAATTTTCCACACCATAATTTAACTCAATATCTGTGATTGAGTTTTGTTTTTAAAAAAATGACCCTTACCATTCAGTTTGCAGTTTAATTTTCTGTAAGCCTCATCAATATCTCCTCAATGATTCATGAAATATTGTGCTAACAGAAACTTTGCAAATACAACATCTTGGCCAATTTACTGAGAGTTCATGGCTCCCTCCTCCCTCTCCTCTGGAAACAACCTTTTAAATATGTCTCTTCAAAATAGTGTTTGAGTTTTAATAAACAGAGAATAAAAGTGTGATTTAAACTTACAGCTGGTGTTTCAGTTGCAATAAGCAGACATTAAAGTTAATGTGAAGACACTTGGACATATTTTTATGCAGTGGGTTAGGATTGAAGATTTTCACAAAACTAAATTAAGAGAATATGAATGACACATTATCAGGTAGATAGATAGATAGATAGATAGATAGATAGATAGATAGATAGATAGATAGATAGATAGATAGATAGATAGATAGATAGATAGATAGATAGATAGATAGATAGATAGATAGATAGATAGATAGATAGATAGATAGATAGATAGATAGATAGATAGATAGATAGATAGATAGATAGATAGATAGATAGATAGATAGATAGATAGATAGATAGATAGATAGATAGATAGATAGATAGATAGATAGATAGATAGATAGATAGATAGATAGATAGATAGATAGATAGATAGATAGATAGATAGATAGATAGATAGATAGATAGATAGATAGATAGATAGATAGATTGATTGATTCTTAATCCTAGGGGGGAAATTCAAGGCATCCAGTAGCATTTTCTAATTATACAGCAAAATACATGTGAAATAATCAAAAAATAAGCAGAACACACAAATTTGAAATGCATTCACTCTTCTGTCAGGTGTGTTTTCACTGTATTTTATATTTACTGTGCCTACGTGACACACAGGGACCCTCAACGCATCGTTTTAAGGTGTAAAATTATTTTGTAATTAAAAATAAACAAGTGACTATGTCGACCACAGTTAGATGAATGGACATCTAAAAATGTTTTGCACGTTTGTTTAATTTGAAACTTCTATAATAAAAATGAACATCTAAAACAATAAAACGCATGACTGACTGTGATGTAGCTGTCCGGTGGACTTTTTTCTTCTAACATTTGCAGAGTGTAATGCTGACGGTGTATTTATTGCCTTCTTATCAGCGTTATCAGAGGTTTTTCTGGGTATTTCATAATTAACACTTCAAAGGGTGCACAGAAACAAATGTGGTCAGTGCCAAAACATTTAAAAAATGAACCTCCTCAGCATTAGTTAATGTTATCACGTTAATGTATCAGTTTTTGTAACAGCTGTCTTTTCAAGTTTTCTGCCTGTAGTATTTCTTAAAGTTGTGAAAGATCTGACTTATTTTTAGATCTGGAAATTTAAAACCAGGTTACTGCCCTCTGCGCTGCCAGCTATAATAATGTCACGTGTCAGAGAGCAATGTACAAAACTGTGATGTAGGTAATCAATATGTCAGCACTGATAAAATACACCAGCCACACACGATGCAATAATCCAAAGACTACATTTTCCATGTGACGAACTCTTGCTATGGTGTCATCCAGAACTTTGGTTAATGCATTATAGGTCTGTGCTTCAGATGCTTTACAGCCATTATTATCAAATGCTAATTATATTTATTATGTGACAAAGTTAAGTCAGGTCCTCTCGACTGATAAAAAAACAATTTGTTGAAACGTTTCATTTTTAATCCAAAATACTTTGTCAGTCTGATCAAGTTTTTTGGATTAAAGACTAAATGTTTCAACAAGTTTTTTTTATTTTTTACCTGGATTATTGAGCATGAATCAGGATAGAAATATTATGCTGCTTTCCAGGAAATATTTCTGAAAGTTGAAATATGTAGGAGGAGCAACGGTAGTTGTGAATTGAGTTTTTTTTTTACCAAACACTGTGGGTTGCAAAAATGTTCAGTCCTCTTCATATTTTCTCTTTTATGTTATCTGAAATTTAAATGAAATATTACATTCAGTAAATAAAGGACCATCTCAAAATGCTCCTGATCAAACAAGTTAAATGGAGGAAAAATATTTAAAAAATTATTCATATAAATATGAATATAATTTGAAAAGTGATTTACACTGACTTATGGCGTCATTATTTCACAGTCAATAACAACAGCCTGAACATAAACACCAACACAATACGAAACAGAAAAAATAACAAAGAAAACTTATTTGAATATAACCAGGAAAGGTCCACCCATTTGTCCCAATACTACCCAGCAGCCCCTGCGGCTCACCCAGTCTCTTGTGTTCAAGTACATGTAGTTTCAATAATTTGCACTAAAACTGAAACATAACAAACAAAACTTGTTGTTCCTGTAAAAAAAAGTTATGAAATCAAAATATAACTTTACTAAAAATTACCTATGTAAACCTAGCCTGGTTAAAACCAGACCCTTGTCCTTCACTTCGCTTCGTACTAGGGTCTGGGACTTCTCCCATAGACAACGATTTCTCCGGTAGATTTTTGACCGGACCAATCAGAGAACAGAAGGCGGAGTTTTGAACGACGTCGACTGACGTCGTCAGTTAAAATGGCTGCCGCCACGAAGGAATTTTCAAGAAAACAAGGTAAAAAACTATTATTTCTTTGCTGAGAAAAAATATATTTCTTAGCTGACGTTATATCAGAAGTGTTCCTGAGCTTAACAGTTCCTAAATCAATTCACGAAATGGTCAAATCTGCTGGATTTAAATTGTTTCGGTTTGACATTTTCCAAACAGCCTCGGGTAAAGTAAATTAGAGACATATAATTACACACTGGTAGCAGAAAAAATATCCACCAAGTGGTTTCTGAGCTATTTATCTGAATAGTTTAGCCTGCCCTGGACCTCGCCAGGCTAAACTAACAAAACTCCGCCTTCTGTTCTCTGATTGGTCCAGTCAAAAATCTACAGGAGAAATCGTTGTCTATGGGAGAAGTCCCAGACCCTAGTACGAAGCGAAGTGAAGGACAAAGGGTCTGGTTTTAACCAGTCTAATGTAAACCTAAATTTGATAATTAACTTTCATTTATTACAACAAATACAATTCAAGTGTGGAACATACAGGTTGCAGATGAATGCTTCCGAAATCATTACATGGTACAAAAAAACCAAAAAAAAACCCGGCAGGGCCTTCCCAAAGCCTCAAAGCCTCAAAGCCTCAAAGCCCCGTGCTTTGGCCCCAGTCATTCTACATCAACATCCTGATTGGTTAATGTTTCTGTCCGTCTACATCCTATAGCCCCTTTGACTTTTGACTTTTACTTTTTCTACTCACAGTGAAGTCCTAACCTCTGTAAAAGAACCTTAAAACATCCTGATGCATGCTCAATAATCCAGGTAGAAAAATCTAAAAAACTTATGTCTGATCTTCTGGACATTCAAAAAACAAACAAGCAAAATGTAGAAACGTTTCGTCTTTCGTCCGAAAGACTTCTTCAGTCTGAGGTGCTGTATTCAGCTCAGTCTTATAAATAGCACCCTCTCACAGTGGATCAACCAGTTTGCTGCTGACAGCCGAAACCAGCTGCTCACATGATCAAGGAGGACCATCAGCCTAACGATGGATCGTTAGCACCCTGATGGTTGTTTGCTATTCACAGAGGGCTGAGTGATACTAGCAATAACAGCATTGTAAGAGGGGGACAGTTGAACCCGGAGGCCTCCACCTCTGTTTAATGATGGACGGTTTCTTTTCACAAAGATGGCCTCCTTTACTCCTCTCTCAAACCATCGTTCCTCTCTATCAAGGATGTGAACATCTTCATCCCTGAAAGAGTGACCGCTGGCTGGAGATGAGTGTAGACTGCAGAGTCCTGACCTGATGATGTTGATCTTCTGTGCTGGTCCATCCTTTTGGCCAGTGGCTGTTTAGTTTCCCCGATATAAGACTGATCACAGCCCTCCTGACACTGAACAGCATACACAATATTACTCTGTTTGTGCCGGGGGACTGGATCTTTGGGATGAACCAGTCTTTAATGTATTTTGGGGTTTAAAAGCCACTGGGACGTTGTGTTTAGAAAATAAACGTCTCAATGTCTCTGAAACTCCTGCAACATCTGGAATGACCACTGGTCTGGGTCTGGGTTCCTTCTTTTCACCTGATGGCTGCTGGAGTCCTGTTTGGGTTTCTTCTCTGCTTTCAGGAAGGCCCAGTTAGGATATCCACATTTCTCTAGAGCCTGTCTTGTGTGGGATTTCTCCTTCTGCCTTGCTCCTGAGTTAGTCAGAAAAGGGTGGATTTCTCTCTCCAGGTCGAGGGTGAGGTTCTTTCTCAAGTGGAGGAGTTCAAGTATCTCAGGATTTTGTTCACAAGTGAGGGAAGAACGGAGCATGAAATTGACAGATGGTGCAGCATCTGCAGTATTGCCGACTTTGTACCCGTTAATTGTGGTGAAGAGAGAGCTGAGTTGCAAGACAAAGCTCTCTGTTTACTGGTCGGTCTGCGTTCCTACTCTCACCTGTGGTCATGAGCTCTGGGTTGTGACCAAAAGAATGAGATCGTGGATACAGGTGGTTGAAATGAGTTTCCTCTGCAGGGTAGCTGGACTCTCCCTTAGAGACAAGGTGAGAAGTTCAGTTATCAGGAGAGACTCAGAACCACTGCTCCTCCATGTTGAGAGGAGCCAGTTGAGGTGGTTCAGGCATCTGGTAAGGATGCTCCCTGGGCGCCTCCCTAGGGAGGTGCTTCGGACATGTCCAACTGGGAACTTCCCAGTGGGAAGAGACCCCGGGGAAGACCCATAACACACTGGAGAGACTATCTCTCAGTTGGCCTGGGAACACCTTGGATTCCTCCCAGAAGAGGAGGCTGTGGAAAGAGATGTCTGGACCTCCCTAGATGCTGCCCCTACGACCCGACTTTGGAATAAGCAGAAGATGATGGATGAGTGTATTTTCATGAATAAATTATTTTTTGCTCATTGCAAAGTAGTTTACAGAAAATAAGAGGAATTAGCAAAAAGAAAAATCTACATTGATAATATATATGTTAAATAAAATAAATATTAAATACAATTATAAATGTTTTATAAATGTAATAGTTCACATGTCACAAATTCTTAGGCCTTCTCTGAAAGCGTAGAAGACCCTGATGGTTCCCTGGTAGATTTCCTTAGTAACTTGTAGAATTTGTCAGTTGAACTAATACACATAAAGCATTTTCAAACTAAATAAAAAGCTCTTTAGATCCATTGCCAGGCTGTAATGTGAGTCTGTTGTGGTTGGTTTACTGTTGCAGTTTTGCTTTGTATCAGTGTTTGTTCATTCATTCAATCATTCATTTAACCTAAACTATCATTAAGCACTGTCAGTCAGTAGCTGTAAAATACATATTATCACAACTTATCTGTTTATGAGAAACTGTCAGTTATTGTCAGTTAACCAGTTATTACAAGCAATTTAAACAGAGCTGGCGCTTTTCCTCATATCAGATGAAAATGCATCCTTCCTGCAGGACAAAGCAGCACTAACAGGGCGTTCATCAGCAGTGACACCAAAATAACCTGTCACTAATCATCTCACTTGCTGTTTTGTTCACTCTGAGACCAAATCTGTCAAACATTCAACGTCTGGCTCATAATGATATAACATTTAATCTCCCTTCATCACTTGAAAAACATTTCGGTCTCACTGCATAGGTTCAAGTAATGTTTGCTTTTTATGTATATAAAGCTTAAACTGTACCTTTGCTTGAAATGTATTTTTAAAGTTTACCTCACTTACCTCAGGTTTGCTTCTTAAATTTATATTTGTAAATATAAATGAAAAGGACAAATCTCAAGTCAAACAATTTTTTTCCTAAAGTTATAGTTTATTTCCTAAACAGCTCTGGTCATACTACCTGGTTTTAAGAATAAATGTTTGATTTTAATAAATTCAGTATCACTCCTTTGTTGACCTTTATGATAGTGTTAAATGTTTTGAGCTTGTTTCTTTAAGTTATTATATATTTTTAATAACTGAGATAAAAAGCAGAAATTAGCTAAAGTTTTGTTTGTTTAATCAGAATGAGTGAAATGTGGTTCAGCCATTGAAGGCTGCCATGATTTAAACTTGCAGTAGCTGCAACAAAATGTAGGTTTAAATCACACAAAGGCATTTTTATTATACAGGTACATATATCATATGTCAGCTACATAGTATATAATACTGAAATGCTGTTAATACATTCTGTAGTTTAGACAGAATGTGTTTGACAGAACAACACTACCATCTAATGGAGATCCGTTTTCATTCAATTTTTATTTAGTCTCATTGAGTCATGAAGACTCATTTTCAAGAGAGACCTGTCAGACATCATTTAGATGAAAAATAATGACATGAACATAATAAAATATAATGGAACCAGAACAAGGGATGAGCATAATTCTTACCCTTTTTGCATTTACTTACACAGTAAAATATATTGGTATGGATCAGATTTTTGAGTTTGTGAAGACAGAATTTGTAAATATACAAAATTGGTTTAAGATTAATAAATTATCATTGAACTTAGATAAAACAAAGTACATGATATTCAGTGGAAAAAGGGAAACTGTAGATTTTCCACTCATGATTGATGATGTTGAGATTTGTCTTGTGAGTGAAATGAAGTTTTTCGGTGTTATTAATGACAATAAACCTACGTGGAAACCTCATATAAATTCTGTCAGGACAAAAATAGCTAAAGCAATTGCTGTATTATATAGAGTAAGGAATCTGTTAAATGATAAAGCTTTATACTTGTTATACTTGTTATAGTTGAATTATTGTCCCACACATAATCTATTGTACTGATGTTTGGGGTAAAGCTTGTAAATCATTCACGGAACCTGTTTTTGTACTACAGAAGAGAGCGGTAAGAATAATTACCAAAAAGCACTATTGTCACCCTTCAAGCACATTATTTCACAAATTGAAATTGTTGAAGTTCCATGACTTGGTGGATTACAATATCCTGTCGATTATGTATAGAGCTCATAAAAAGGAACTACCAGTGAATATACAAATGTTTTTGTCAAACGTATGAGTTGTTATAATCTTAAAGGAATAGAGATTTTTGTGAAACCAAGATATAGAACTAGTTTAAGGGGTCGGTCAACCTCAATCAAAGGAATTGAACTATGGAATAATTTGGAAACTGATATTAAAAATTCTAAATCAATGACCATTTAAAAATATGATCAAAACAAATTTCTTTCAAAAATATAAATGATAACAATATCATGTAATAGATGTCTTCTTTGAAATTCTCTTTCTTGGAACTATATGAGTTGTTTTCTTTTCTTAAATCTGTAACCTTCTAGATTGGTTTTTTCTTTTTATTTTTTTGTCTTGTTTGAATTATCTTTGTAATAAGGGGCAGAAAAAAAACAAGATTTTTTCTTCTTTCTGCATCCCTTCATTTTACTTTTATACTGTACGGTCTCAAATAGGAGATAGTTCTTGTGTTGTATTTAAAATGAATAAATTATTTTTAAAAAAAATTTAAACTATTTTTCCACATTTAGCAAAAGTTTGCATTAAAGTAGCAAAACAACAACAACCCAGATTTGCATTACTATTAGCAAAATATCAGTCTCACACCTTTTGCAAAATTTGTTTATGCACTTTAGACACAGAAAGTTGGTATTGTCACTTCTTGCTGGGCAGCAACGGCTGAGTGGTTAGAGCAGTCGTCCTACAATGCAAGTTCCCTTTTCAGTCAGTCCACTCAGTGCAACACATTGACTATGGGAATTGCGCCCCCGCGCGATTTACCTGAAGTAATACATTCACGTCTTTACGGCAGGTGGGCGTCAGCGTCACCACAGAGGCCCCGCCCTCTTGGTATAAAGACGTGTGCGCCCATTCTACTTTCTCTTTTAAGCCCTTCACCTCGCTTATACCTGAACTTCGCGGGACTTCTCTGTGCTACATTGCTCTATCTGAGGTGAGCTTGCTCCCTACTCCGAGCGCACAGAGAAAATTCCTGCGTGTGGCTGGGCTAGCGAAAGCTGGTCCAGCATCTTTTATTTAACCTCAAGGTTTTTTTCTTCTCTCTTTGCAGACTTCGCTCTACAGCGCTATCTGCGTCACATTGCTACCCCGCTAACGAGTATCGGGCTACCCAGCGAAAGCGACGCGACGAAGGAGACATCTTCGGACAACGTTAGCACGGTTAACCAGCTCATCTTTCTCAGCCATGGCGCCCAAGAAAGGGAAGCGAAAAGGGAAAAACACGAAAAGAACCAGCAGGCCAGCGAGCCCTAGCTCCCGTGCCTGCCCCAGCGGCTGTAGCTACTCCCTCTTGGCGACGGACACCCACAAGGCCTGTCCCGTCTGCCTGGGGATGTTGCACGCTAAAACAGCGCTGGAATCCCCCGACTTCTGCCCGCACTGCAGCCAGATGACAGAAGCTGTGAGGAAACGTCGCGTGGACATCGTGGCCAAGGCCATGGGCGGCGCTGCGCCAACACGGGACCCGGACCTCACAGAACCACTCACTCCCACTCCGGAGCTCGAGAACATTGATCTGGAGGACAGTGGACAGGTCGAATGGGGGGACAGTATGGACATGGCGGCACCCGTCGGGGACTCGACAGCTGAGTTCGACACACGAGGCCTGATGAATGCGGACAAACTCTCGCTCACAGCCTCGGGAGAGATTTCGGACGAGGAGGCCGACAACGAGGACGAAGGGGAAGACGAAGAATTTCCCCAGAACCCGACGTCAGCTCTGCCGGAGAGGAACACATCCATCCCCGCTCGTTTCGAATTGTGTCGCAAGGCAGCGGATGCACTCCAGATTGCTTGGCCAGAAACCCCACCTCGCCAACAGGTTACGAGGTTGGCGGGCACCTATTTCTACGCAGAGCAGCAGTCGGCCATGAGACACAGGATGCAGATTTTCCCTGATTTTCTCACTGAGCTCACTCGCACCTGGGCTGAACCCAGAGCTCCCATGCTTCTGCCGCTTTCTCAGTTCCTCGACGTCGCTGGAATGGAGGCAGCAGGAATCGCCAACGTGCCACAGATGGAGGACACGCTGGCGGCTCATTTGGCCCCAGGACGTCAGGCGCAAAACCAACTCTGCCCAGCAAAGCCTGCCGTGCCTCGGCTGCACAGCTCGACAAATGTTACAGAGCTCAGGGCCTCGCGGCCCGTGCGTTAAACGCCTCAGCCTTGATGCAGGCATACCTGGCAGAGAAGCTCCAGGAGCTCCAGGTGACCACAAGCAAGAAGGCGACGACTGACATCCTGGAAGAAGCCCGTAGGACAACTGACTTTGTGCTCCGCAAGCTGGGGACCGTGGCCATAGCTCAAGGGAGATGCATGGCTGAAGTGGTCATCGCTCAGCACCACCTGTGGCTCACTCTGATGGACCTGCCAGAAGGTCAACGTTACCCCTTCCTTCATCACCCGATTGAGCCGACAGGACTCTTCGGGGGAGCCCTGGAGCGTATCCAGTGCAGGCTGGAGCAGCGAAGGAAGCAGGCTGAAGCGTTGCGAGAGAAGATGCCAAGAAAGGCCTTCGCCCCCCCCCCCTTCCCACCACAGACACCAGCGGGAGCAGGCCCGCGCAGCCCCAACACCGCTCAGCCACACGCCGTCCTTCCCCGCAAAAAAGACCAGCTTACGACGGGGAGCAACGGCAGAGACCCTCAGTAGGTCCATCTCAGGCCGGCCAGTCCTGGAGTAGGAACAGGTTAGTTCCTCGCCAGGCGGTTCCGCTGAGGACTTCCTCAGCGAACCGGGATGGGAGACAGAAGCGGGCCTGACGAACCGGGCCCGCTCCACAATTTTACAGGTTCGTCCGCCCACGGGGTACGGGAACTAGGACACTTAAACCCAGACTTTATTTGTAAAAAACTACGAAAAGCTGGTGACATTGATGTATGCTCAAAACAAAATGTTTATGACATGTGTGCATTAAAAACAAGTTTCTGTACGTCTAAACACAAAAATAAAGTACCAGAAGCACAAACTTCCCTGATTCTTGACTAAAAAAACAACAAAAAAACAAGGTCAACAACAACACATGAAAACAGTCACAGTAAAGGGAGAGGGCAAACACCCCTCCTACCTCGTGCAACACAGGGTGTCAGATCAGATAATGAACCGCAGCGGGACGTTTGTGGTCTGTCTGGGGCAGACAGACTTCACGGCATCCACGTGCGGGCAGGTCAGTTTGCTCAGGACCGAGCGGGGGGGGGGTCGGACGCTCCCTCGCCCACACCCATGAGGCACAGGCAGCCCGCAATAAACATGCCCCTGAGGCTCGCAGCGTATGCGCAAGCCTGGGGGGCGCGTCGACCAATCACGTGGGTCATGTCAACAGTGTATCACGGGCTTCGCCTGCAGTTCCGCAGACGGCCGTCTCCGTTCACAGGGGTGCTAAAATCAGATGTAAATCCAGGACGTGCACACGTCTTGAGGGAGGAAATAACAGCAATGCTGCAAAAAGGTGTGATCCGTGTTGTTCCAAAACGAGAAATAAAAACCGGCCATTACAGCAAATACTTCCTCGTGCCCAAAAGAGACCGAACATTAAGACCCATTCTGGATCTCAGGGCTTTGAACAAAAGAATAACAACTTACAGGTTCAACATGCTCACGCTGAGACAAGTTCTACAGAAAATATTTACGCTTTGTATTCGAAGGGAAAGCCTACTGTAAGGGTTCTACTGGCTGCAGCTCCTAGCCAAGATGGCCGCCAATTACCATAGCTGCCGGTCATCTCCCTGATGAGACTTTCAGGGATATAAGGCTGCAGTCAAGTTCTACTCTTCGCTGGGGCATTGAGCTATTTATGGTATTTATGTTCTCAGCCTGTTTGTTTCCTTAAGAAGAGTTACTAACCTTGTTCTCTGTGCCTCCAGTTCTCCTGTGTCTTTGGATCCCTTCCTGTACTGCCTTGGGTTCAGTTTCTGGTCCTCATGCCTGATCCTCCAAACCATCCATCTGTGAAACTGGTTCACCATCCTCTGGGCTCAAGTGGATCCGCTCTCACGCTCTACTCAAACCATCTAACCCAGGGGTGTCAAAGACCCGGCCCGTGGGGCGCATCCGGCCCGCCAGGGGTTTTTAGTCGGCCCGCGGATGAATCTGAATTATTAAAAAAAAGAATAAACGCTATTTTCTTAAAAATCTGCAGTTCCTATGTTGTCCGCCATAGAGGCGCTGTGTTTTAGTCAGTTCCTATGTTGTCCTACTCAAACCGGCTACCTCTAAGAACCAGGGGCGCTGTGTGAAAGATGCAGCAGATAGCAAACGGAGGCTCTGCTCATTTTCCCTGTCTTCATGTGCGCTGCAAGTGTTCCTCCTGATGTGAAACAGTAGAAAAACAAGATTTCAGGGTTGCTGAGGGAGTTTGAGAAACGATTTCAGGTCTTTAGAAGAATAGAATATATCTTTATTGACAGGGCACATGATTGAAATTACGCACACAAGATGGGCCGAGTGCACGAAGCCACAGTCGTGTCAGCACCGCCACAAAGGCAAACTCGAGACAGAATTTGCAGTTTTTCTCTCACCATCAGAGCTTCTGATGTGCTGTTGACATGTTGAAATCATTTATTTGCAGTGTGATGTAGAATTGAAGGACAAATTTGCCTCTGTGGGCTTGGAAACATTTTACAAGTATCTCTTACTATCCTAAACTGACAGCACTGGCTGCAAAAATGTCCATGTTTGGGACTACCTACCTGTGAGCAAGTTTTCACTAACAAACATTAATAAAACAGCTACGCTCAAAGCTCAATTTATGGGTTCACAGTTGCTTCCTAGATGTGGAAAATGGATTTAAAATTCATTCATTTCTAAATTTTGATGCATTTTTAACATGCAGGAAAGTGTTTTAACAAAACTGTTTTTTTTATGTCCAGAGGCCCAGACTTAGCTTTTTTAGATTTTTCTACCTGGATTATTGAGCATGCATCAGGGTATTTAACAAAACAGTTTGTTGAATAAATGTTTTAAAACGTGCAATCACTGATCAGTTTTTTAATGTGTAATGCACTTAAATGTTAAACTGAGTAAAAGTGTAAAAGGACAATTAATTTAATGTTAATATTTTTATAATTTATTTATTCTTTGCACTAATACAAAGAAAAAAAGTGGACTTTTGGAATGAGTATTCTGGTCTGGCCCCCTTGAGATCAGATTAAGCTGTATGCGGCCCCCAGATCAAAATGAGTTTGACACCCCTGATAACCTGTAAGAGGAAAAACATCACGAGCAATCAAAGGACCAACTCTTATTCCAATCCATCTGACATCCTGTTTGTTTCTCAGGAGCTCCAGAGGACCACCTCATAGTCACCTTCACAAATAAACACTGTTTAATTTTTTATCTTGTGGAGTCTTGTCTCGTTCCGGGTCTCGTACTAATCTGGGTTTACTGAAATCATTACAGAATGCCCCAGCCACACAAAACCCAGAGCGAGATCAGGAGCGAGTAAGCGTCATCCACTTCGCAGGAACAACGAATGGACAGACTAGAAAACATGTTTGAACGTCTCTCTTTGCAGCAACAAGCCGCTCAGTCCAGCGTTCAAGATCTGGGAAACATGGTGTACACTTTGAACCAAAGGCTCTCATCTTCGGATGCACCTACAGCTCCTCAGGAGTCCGGCGCCACCGCCTTCGTCCCCGAGAACCATTCCACGGCTCAACTAGCGGTAAAACCTTCTGAGTTCTTTTCTGGTGACCCTGAGAATTGTGGAGGATTTTTGCTTCAATGTAAATTGGCTTTTAAGGGGGCACCCCACACGTATGCTACCAGCATTTCCAAAATAACTTACCTCGTTAGCCAGCTAAAGGGTGAAGCATTGAGATGGGCCAATTCCTTCCTGTTGTCTCACGATTTGGATTCTGTCCCATACGATGCCTTTTTACAAGAGTTTTGCAGGATATTCGACCGGCCGATGCAACAACCCAATGCCGTAAAGCGACTTCTGGGATTACGTCAGGGTCGACGACCAGTAGCGGAACACGCCCTCGAGTTCCGCGTCATCGCTGCCCAGACCGGTTGGAATGAACTATCATTACAAGGTACATTTTTTAATTCCTTGTCGGACATTATTAAGGACCAAATCGCTTGCTGTGATGAACCTGGCAGTCTGGATGAACTTGTAAACCTCGCCGTTTGCATCGACGAACGTCTTCGAGAACGTTTCCGGGAGAGAAACTACAATTTCCAGAGGCTCCCCAATTCCGGGTTCACGACAGCAGCAGGTGAGCGAAACTCCTACAGAAACACTCCAACGAACTACAAGCCCCAGAGAGACTTTGTTTCAGAGTCTCCTTCACCAATTGGTCCAGCTACTCGTCTGCGTGCACTACCAGAACCCGAACCAATGCAGGTGGGGCGGGCTCATCTATCTCCTGAAGAGAGACAGAGATGAAGGAGCTTGAATCTGTGCAATTATTGTGGAGAGTCTGGCCATTATTTGCGCAACTGCCCGTTGCTGGGAAACGAGAGGTCCCACCAGTAAGAAGAGAAATACTGGTGGGAGCTTCCAATTTTTCTGCCACTTGTCGACTCACATTAAAAATGACACTCCAAACCTCTCAAGATTGTCTCTCTGTTTCTGCACTGGTAGACTCTGGTGCTGAGGAGAATTTAATTAGTATGAATTTAGTTAAAGAATTATCTATCCCCACTCAAACGGTTGACCCATTATCTGTAGCTGGTGTCACAGGGTATTTTGTAGGCCAAATTCGGTGTAAGACTGTGGGTTTGCATTTAATATCAGGAAAGGAAACCACCATGAAATGACTGATTTTTATGTTCTTGAATCACCAAACGCACAATTAATTTTAGGCTACCCCTGGTTGAAGAGACATAACCCAAACATCAACTGGGAGCTTGGGAGAGTAGAGGGATGGAGTGATTTTTGTTTGAAACACTGTTTACGTGCCGCCATCTATAATCTTCCTAAGGCTAATGTCACTGAGGAGGATGTTGACACTACTGGTATTCCCTCTGTTTACCATGACTTGGCTTCTGTGTCCAGTAAGCAAAAAGCTCTATCTTTGCCCCCTCATCATCCTTACGACTGTTCCGTTGACCTCCTTCCAGGGGCCCCATTGCCTTCGAGTCGTTTGTATAATCTTTCTGGTCCTGAAAGAGAATCTATGAAAGAGTACATTAAAGACTCCCTTGACTCAGGTATTATATGTCCATCTACATCGCCAGTTGGAGCAGGTTTCTTTTTTGTTTAGAAGAAAGACAACTCTTTGAGGCCTTGCATTGATTACTGGGGCTTAAACACCATTACTATCAAGAACAAATATCCTCTCCCACTCATAGACTCTATTCATGAGCAACTTCAGTCTGCTACCATCTTCACTAAACTGGACTTGCGTAACGCCTACCATCTAGTGCGCATAAAAGAGGGTGATGAGTGGAAAACTGCTTTCAGAACACCACTGGGACATTTTGAATATCTGGTTATGCCTTTTGGTTTAACAAACACCCCCGCAGTATTTCAAGCTCTGGTCAATGACGTTCTGCGAGACTTCTTAGGTGATTTTGTGTTTGTGTATCTGGATGACATTCTCATTTACTCTCACAACGAAGAGGAGCACATAACACAAGTCAGGACTGTATTAAAAAGACTGTATGAGAATCAACTATTCGTTAAGAGTGAAAAATGTGAATTTCACGTGTCTTCCGTGTCCTTTTTGGGATTTATTTTTGAAGGTGGCCGATACCGGACTGATCCAGAGAAGACGAGGGCTGTGGTGGAGTGGCCCGTTCCCGAAACCAGGAAACAGTTACAACGATTTTTGGGGTTTACTAATGTAGCAGGAAGCAGGTGAAGACTCCACCTGCTGCCAGGATAATTGCTTGCTCAGCCAATAACACTAGGGACGCTCACTATAAAAGGGCGTAGACTATGTATGTGTGTTGGTTGATACATCTTTCAGCGATGCAATGATGCTTGTTTACGGAAGCGTCACACCGCGCTTCCATATTACATTTGCTGCATGCAGAGTACAGGTGAGGTTGGCTTCCTGCGTATTTACCGTAGCTCCATATGTGTAGTTTATTTATTTTTATATCGGCAGATAATTGTCAGCGCATTTACAGTCTTGTTGATGGCGAGTGAAGTGATTCCTCCTGCCAGCGTGTTGCTGTGGGCGTTCCCGTTTGTGCGGGAGTGAGAGAGCCTGATCGGTATGTGGAAACAATCACGAGCCTTATGTTAATCAACTTGCTCTAAACTATTTTTTACTGTGGATTGTAGATTCATTTCCACAATCACCACTGCTGCTTTGCCGAGTTTTGAACTACTTCAGGGACGCTGCTCGTCCTACAAACATTTGGAAGCGGCGTGGACACACCCACGCCACGAGACAGAAGAGGGAGCGGAGGATTTTTACGCAGCACCTGCTTGTGTGCTGCTGACCGTTCTTGGATTTTATCATTGTTTTTACTGAGTTCTTTTACCTGTCATTTATTAGAAGTTTGCGCACTTGTCTTTTTCTCTTTTGTTTAAATTATTTATTTCATTTTTTATCCTGCAGATTGGCGAGGTGCGTGTGGCCTGGATGGTGACGTCTCCTTTTGTGTGATTGCAGTCCCCAGCACAGACAGGTGGAGGGATTCAACAAGTGTGTGTGCGTGCGTGTGTGTGTGTGTGTGAGTTCACGGGTGTTTGTATTGGTTTTAATTTAGGAGCCTCCCATCCAGGATCGCTGCACCCCTCTCGCAACTCACCTCCACTAACAGGACTTTTAGATGGACACCTGAGGTGGACGTAGCCTTTGGTAAGCTGAAACAACTTTTTTCATCTACACCTGTTCTCAGTCACCCTGACCCCAAACGTCAATTCATATTGGAGGTGGATGCCTCTGACACTGTTGTGGGTGCAATGTTGTCCCAAAGATCTACCACGGATAACAAGGTCCATCCATGTGCCTACTTCTCTTGCCGTCTATCCCCTGCCGAGAGAAATTATGATGTTGGCAACCGTGAACTGTTGGCAGTTAAATTAGCCATGGAGGAATGGAGACATTGGTTGGAGGGCACAGAGACCCCTTTTGTTATTTGGACTGATCACAAGAATTTAACTTACCTCAGAGATGCTAAGAGACTGACACCCAGACAGGCACGATGGTCTTTATTTTTCAACCGCTTTAACTACATTCTCACTTTCAGACCGGGTTCAAAGAACGTCAAACCTGATGCTCTTTCTCGCCAGTTCTCACCCACGGATGCTCCGGACGCTGAGGAGGGGATGATTCCCCCTGTCCGCATTGTGGGCACTTTGACTTGGACTATCGAGAAGGAGGTGAAGGAGGCTCAGAGGATGGAACCTGACCCAGGCACTGGACCCCCCGGAACCCTTTTTGTCCCTACCTCCGTAAAATCAAAGGTATTGACTTGGCTCCACACTAACAAACTCTCTTGTCACCCTGGTATTGCCCGCATGTTATCTCTGGCCAAGCAACACTTCTGGTGGCCGACTATGATTCAGAACATCAAGGAATTGGTCGCTGCCTGTCCTACATGCGCAAGGAACAAGTCTGGGAACCAACCGCCCGCAGGACTCCTCCATCCTCTGCCCACGCCTGCTCGTCCCTGGTCGCATATAGCAATGGACTTTGTCACCGGTCTACCCCCTTCGGACGGACACACCGCCATCCTCAAGGTCGTCGACCGGTTTTCCAAGGCGGCTCACTTCATTCCTCTTCCTAAGCTCCCCTCTGCGATGGAGACTGCTCAACTTCTTCTCCAACATGTGTTTAGAGTCCATGGTATTCCCTCTGATGTGGTTTCGGACCGTGGCCCTCAGTTAATCTCCCAGGTTTGGCGTAGCTTTTGTAAGACGCTGGGGGCGTCTACCAGCTCGACCTCAAGGTATCATCCACAATCGAACGGCCAAACAGAGAGATGCAACCAGGAATTGGAGTCCATGCTTCGGTGTGTGGTGGGGACCAACCCCTCGGCTTGGAGTCAGCATCTTGTTTGAGTGGAATATGCTCACAACACCCACAAGTCCTCGACTACAGGTATGTTGCCTTTTGCGGCATCTCTCGGCTATGCTCCTCCTTTGTTTACCAGCCAGGAGTCCGACATTGCAGTCCCGTCTGTCCTCCATCACTTGTCGGCGTGTTTGGCGCCAGGCCAGATCTGCTCTTCTCCGTACGCCGGCCCAAAATAAACATTTTGCTGATTGCCGCCGCTGGTCTGCACCTCTCTATCAGGTGGGTCAGAGGGTTTGGTTGTCCACTAGAGACATTCAATTGAAGGACGTTCCTAGGAAACTGGCTCCTCGTTTTATTGGCCCCTTTCCCATCGTCAAGCTCGTTAACCCCTCTGCAGTCAGACTTCTGCTCCCCAGTTCCATGAGGATCCATCCCACCTTCCACGTCTCGCAGGTCAAGCCCGTTTCCGTGAGTCCTTTGTACCCCCCTGACGACCTTCCTCCTTCTGCCCGGATCATCGACAACCATCCTGCTTTTACTGTTCGGACCATCCTTGACGTGCAACGCAGGGGTCGTGGTTTCCAGTACCTGGTGGACTGGGAGGGCTACGGACCGGAGGAGAGGTCTTGGATTCCTCGGTTGTTCATCCTGGATCCGAGCTTGATCTTCTCGTTCTTCAGGGCCCATCCTGAGAAGCGCCTCAGGTCGCCGAGGGGCGACTCGTGAGGGGGGGGGGGTACTGTAAGAGTTCTACTGGCTGCAGCTCCTACCCAAGATGGCTGCCAATTACCACAGCTGCCGGTCATCTCCCTGATGAGACCTTCAACTATATAAGGCTGCAGTCAAGTTCTACTCTTCGCTGGGGCATTGAGCTATTTATGGTATTTATGCTCTCAGCCTGTTTGTTTCCTTAAGAAGAGTTACTAACCTTGTTCTCTGTGCCTCCAGTTCTCCTGTGTCTTTGGATCCCTTCCTGTTCTGCCTTGGGTTCAGTTCCTGGTCCTCGTGCCTGATCCTCCAAACCATCCATCTGTGAAACTGGTTCACCATCCTCTGGGCTCAAGTGGATCCGCTCTCACGCTGTGCTCAAACCATCTAACCTGTAAGAGGAAAACCATCACGAGCAATCAAAGGACCAACTCTTATTCCAATCCATCTCACATCCTGTTTGTTTCTCAGGAGCTCCAGAGGACCACCTGTACATAGTCACCTGCACAAATAAACACTGTTTAATTTTTTATCTTGTGGAGTCTTGTCTTGTTCTGGGTCTCGTACTAATCTGGGTTTACTAAAATCATTACACCTACAAATACAAAGCTCGGATTAAAAACCGCTCCACGTTCTTTCACTACGTGCCTGGACGCAGCACTGACCCCCCACAGGGGTCAGGGGGTCCGGATTCTGAATTATTTAGACGACCTTCTGATTCTTGCGAGCAGCAGAACGCAAGCCCAGCTGCACACACACATGGTGATGACGCACCTGGAAGCTCTGGGCTTCATTTTAAATCTGCAGAAAAGCGACCTGACTCCGACACAGATTACCGTATTTCTGGACGTACAGATCAACACCATCTTGTACAGAGCCTGGCTCTCAGAGGAGAGGGTGGCTTCAATACGCTTTTGGCTGACACACTTCCAGCTGGGTCAGAAAGTGTCTGTCAAGCTCTGCCAACGTTTCTTGGGCTTAGTGGCAGCCGCAATCCTCTGCGTAATGCAGGCATTGCTGAAAATGCGTGCTCTGCAAATATGGCTGAACAAACAAACACCTCCTGCCACCGCCAGGCAGACAGGAAGGATTCTGATCAGCCAGGTATGTCTGACGGCTCTGGAGCCCTGGAGGGACCCCTCAGTGTTCACTGTGGGCGTCCCACTGGGACGAGTCCTGTCTCGTGTGGTTGTCTTGACAGACGCCTCGTTAGGGGGATGGGGAGCAGTTTGCAGAAACCAGAACGCTCAAGGGCTCTGGGGAAAACAGGATGCACGGCTCCACATCAACCTACTGGAATTAAAAGTTGTTTATCTGTCAATAAAGCCCGGCAGAGATTTACGCTCTGCCAGTCAACACCTGCTGGAGGTGCCTCGCTCAAGGTACAAACAATGGGGAGACCGGTCATTTTCTGTTGCCGGCCCAAAAGCCTGGAACAGCCTCCCCCTTGAGCTGCGTGCCACCTCTGATCCGACTCTGTTCAAAACCAGACTGAAGACCCACTTGTTCAAAAAAGCTTTCAGTGTGTAAAAAAGCTTTCAGTGTGTAACTTTTATTACTTCTGGTATTTTAATATGTAACATTTTTTAATTTCCATTGCCTTTTTATTTCCACTTGTTCAAAAAAGCTTTCAGCGTGTAACTTTTATTACTTGTGTTATTTTAGTATGTAGCATTTTTTATTTCCATTGCTTCTTTTATTGCTGTTGTTTCTTATTCTATTTTCATTGATTTATTGTTCCAGTTTATTCATCTTTTTATCCTGTTAAGCACCTTGGTCAATGCAAGGCATTGTAGGAAGGTGCTATACAAATAAAGTTTATTATTATTATTAGGGATGGGGCAGATCCGATCCAGTATCGGTATCCGATACCAGCATAATCTAAGTATCGGATATCGGATCCAACCTGCCGATATTTCCGATCCAGCTTCAAAGAGCACTTGTGTTCCATCATATTCTGTGACTGCCGTCTTAACAACTATATTAGGCTTAGTGTATTACTAGTTGATGTTTTTCTTAGTTAGTTCTAGATGTTATTACTGTTTTTCTCTTTCATTTGTTGTTGGATGTAACTGGGACCCCGTGTACATAATCTCGTTTTCATCACATGTACCACATGCGGTGCAAATGACAATAAAGACTCTCTGACTCTGAACATTATGTGAGTTAAACCCAATGAAGACACTCACAACAGGAAACTCACAAACTTTAACAGTATAGTCTTTATAGTATAGAAAACACTCCAAAATACACATAACTTTATAGTCTCAGTACAAATATTTCATTATACAGATTCACATACCTGAACAGTATCGGATCGGAAAAGTATCGGTATCGGTCGATACCCAGTTCTTAAGTATCGGTATCGGATCGGAAGTGAGAAATGTGGATCGGTGCATCCCTAATTATTATTATTATAAAGCTCTATTACAGAAAGGGACTGATTGCAAAACAGCATGTCCTCATAAAATCAGACAGCAGGACAGTGGTATCCTACATCAACAGGGAGTGGGGGACGAGGTCCCGGGCCCTCCTCGGTCTGACTAACAGGCTGCTCACGTGGTGTGGTCCCAGAATTTTGTCACTGAAGGCGACACACATTCCGGGAGAACTAAACTGCGGGGCAGACACTCTCTCCAGAGGACCGCTTTTGTCCTCAGAGTGGAGACTGAACCCACGGATAGTGGACCAGGTCTGGTCACGATTTGGTCGGGCGTCCGTCGATCTGTTCGCTTGCAAAACCAGCTCGCACTGCGCTCTGTTCTTTTCATTGAAAGAGACAGACGCAACGATGGGGATGGACGCGCTGGCCCACGACTGGCCAGCAGGGGTGCTGTATTACGCGTTTCCACCTGTCCCTTTAATTCAGGTGACGCTGGAACGTGTACGGAAGGGAGCTCTCTCCCTAATATTAATAGCCCCCAGGTGGCCTCAGAAACCGTGGTTCCCAGAAATAATTTCATTGCTGTCAGGGACACCGTGGCAGCTGCCCCCCCACAGGGACCTGCTGACTCAAGCACACGGGCAGCTTCTCCACCCACGTCCAGAACTGTGGCAACTCACAGCTTGGCCGCTGAAAGGAACAGGCTGATGGCCTCGGGCCTCCCCAGTAATGTTATTAACACAATACAGGGGGCGAGAGCTGGGTCAACTCAGACTCTCTACGCTTGTAAATGGCGTATTTTTTAGGCCTGGTGTCTGGAGAGGAATATTGTTTCATATTCCTGTAACCTAGTCCAGCTTCTCACCTTTTTACAGGACCTGCTGGGAAAAAGGTTGCTCTTTTTCTACCATTAAGGTGTTTTTGTCAGCCATCTCGGTGTGCCACGAATGCTGGGGGGGAAAAACACCCAGTGCTCACCCTCTCATGATACGTTTCATGAAGGACGCACTGAGGAAAAGGCCCCCCAGCAGGACTCTGGTCCCAGTGTGGAACCTTCAGCTAGTCCTAGATGCCTCGTGTGGGCCTCCATTTGAGCCCCTCAGCAGCATTGAAATAGTCTTATAAAACTGCGTTGCGCCTGGCTCTCTGCTCAGCTAAACGCGTGGGTGACCTCCACGCTCTGTCTGTACACCCAATGTGTACAAGGTTTGCCCCTGATGGGTCAATGGTCACTCTGCGTCCTAACCCCGCATACGTGCCAAAGGTGCCAACTCTAAACCCCAGGAGTTTAGACTTTGAGCTCTCTGAGTTTCCTCCACACCCTTCCTCACTGAGGAGCAGAGGAGGTTGAGATCACTCTGCCCTGTCAGGGCCTTGAGTGTTTACATCCACAGAACTGTCAGTTGGAGGAAAACAAACCAACTGTTTGTATGTTTTGCCAATCCTGCTGCTGGCAGAGTCCTTTCAAAGCAGTGCCTCTCACACTGGGTGACTGAGGCCATTAAAAGGGCGTATAGCAGCAAAGGTCAACAAGTGCCCTCTGGGGTATACATGCCCATTCCACTCGGGACCTAGCTGCCTCATGGTCTCTTTTTAAGGACGTACCAGTGGCAGACATTTGTGTTGCAGCTAACAGGAGTTCCACTAACACTTTTGCAAAGCATTATTGTTTGGATGTTACTGCCTGTGACATCACTCAGGCTGTACTCTCTAACACACAGTAGAGATCAGCTAAAACGCCTAAAGTATGAAGGCAGAAGTTCTCACAAGCATGCATTTTTACTGAGCATCTCAAGGGCGTGAATGGATTGCGTTCCCATAGTCAATATGTTGCACTGAGTGGACTGACTGAAAAGGGAACTGAAAGTTATGCACCATAACTCATGTTCCCTGAAGGAAGGGAACGAGGTGCAGCATATGTTTGCCCTTTCAATGCCCAAAGCTCGGTGAAGTGCTCTTGGAGAAAGTAGGATGGGCGCATGCATCTTTATACCAAGAGGGTGGGGCCTCTGTGGTGATGCTGACGCCCATCTGCCGTAAAGGCGTGAATGTGTTACTTCAGGTAAATCGCGCCGGGGCACAATTCCCATAGTCAATATGTTGCACCTCGTTCCCTTCCTTCAGGGAACATGAGTTATGGTTTATAACTTTCAGATTTGGGGGTTCATGTCGGCAGGGCGCAGGTTGGTCCGAATCTTGGATGTCAGCTACTCTCCACCCCAGAATGAATGGGCCTACCTCCTGGGTTTGAGTGTGGGCTGCCCCATGTAGGGAGCAGGTACATGTCTTGGACCTAGGGGGTATAGAGTGTGCATCGGGATTATGAATGGAACGTGTCGTTATTGTTTGTCTTTCTGTGAGTGAGGGTGAGGATGAGGGTGGGTCTGAGTGAGTGTGTCTGTGTATGAATGTCTAATTGTCAGGCTGGGACTTGGACTGCCCCTCTCTGATACATCTGAGGCTACTTGGTGTTGCGCTCCTGCCATGTGGCCCCCGGGTGGGTGTCCCTTTGCCTGCGGGCGTGCTTGGGGCCCTCGCTGTCGGGGGTTGGGCGCTTGGGCGTGTGTCGGCTTGGCCTGGTGGCTGCCTGGTGGGGCTCGGGTCCTCTGGTCCTATCGGGTCTGGGCCTGTGGGGTGGGCGTCCCCGGTGCCCGGGCCTTGGGCTACGTCGGTGCAGCGGGCTCCGACGGGGACCTGTGAGTTTGTCGCTGTTGGTTCCGGGGGTCATTGTGTGTAGTCGCTGGTGGGGCTCTTCCTGTTCTCCCCTTTGGTCGGATCTGGGGAGTTGGTGAGTGGCTCGTCCTGTTCGGGTGGCCCTGGGGACTCTGGGCTCGGGGTCCTTCTTGGGGTCTTGGGCTCTGATCGCCCCTTTGTCTGCCTCGGGCCTTGGGGGGGGGGGATCTCTGATGCTTCACGGTCGCTATTGAATGTTCTATTCGAGGAACCTTATTCACTTATGCATGCTCACAACCACACACAAATGGGTGCAGGGATGTATATGTAGATATCATATGCAGATATGTAGATGGGTATGTGACTGAATATGAATGTATATGTATGTATACTGTATATACATTTGTAAGTATGGGTATGTATATTTATGGAAATCTACTGCAAAGTCA
This sequence comes from Garcialebias charrua, assembly GCA_038048925.1. NCBI lineage: Eukaryota > Metazoa > Chordata > Actinopteri > Cyprinodontiformes > Rivulidae > Garcialebias > Garcialebias charrua. Next base: position 6,117 of record JBBPBX010007016.1, on the reverse strand, counting down.
TGAATGTTATTAGTCTTTATGCATGTGTTGCTGTGTTCTGTCATGTACTTTGCAGGATTGCAGACGGAGCTTGGGTGTGTTTGCCTTGTGCTTTTTTTGGGGATAATTGTTGTGTTTTGTTGTCTTACTTTCTGTCTTTCCTTTCTCTCTATTAAAAAAATTCATATCGGTGTGAGAGGATGGCTGTAAGGTGAGAAGGGAGGCCATCTTTAAAAGGAAAAAAAAATAGATTTGGGTGGTTCGAATCCACCAGCAGTCACATGCCGAAGTGTCCCTGGGCAAGACACTTAACCCCACATTGCCTCTGGCATGTGTCTCATAGGTGTATGAATGTGATCTAAAGCTCTGATTAGTCTCTTTAGAAAGATTTGTTAAATTAGCTTTGTAGAGATCTAGTAG
>JBBPBX010007015.1:46025-62875 GCA_038048925.1 Garcialebias charrua | reverse complement strand
TGGCAAGAGACAGGCCACACGAGAGGACAAGAGTTAAATGAATCTTAAATCAAAAGAAATGCTTGGAGTAGATGTCAGCAGAGTCCTTTGCTCCTCATTACCGCTCTACACTGAGCACCAAAAATAATTCAAGGATTCAAGAATCTTTATTGTCATTCACATTGCATGTGGTACATAAGGTGAAATGAAATTGTGTACATAGGGTCACAGTTACATCTAACAATATCAATCCATCCATCCTTCATCTTTACCCGTTTCTTTATTTTCGGGTCTCAGAGGTTGCTGGTGCCCATGTCCAGCCATCACTGTGCGAGAGGCAGGGTACACCCTGGACAGATCGCAATTCCATCACAGGGACACATAGAGACAAACAACCGTTCACTCTCACTCATACCTACGGACAATTTAGAGTTACCAATCAGCCCAACATGCATGTTTTTGGTCTGTGGGAGGAAATGGGAGTACCTGGAAAAAAACCATGCATGTACAGAGAGATCCATCCATCCATCCATTTTCGTCCGCTTATCCGGGGTCGGGTCGCGAGGGGGTAGCAACCTAAGTAGGGAGGCCCAGACTTCCCTCTCCCCAGCCACTTGGAGCAGCTCCTCTGGGGGAATCCCAAGGCGTTCCCAGGCCAGCCGAGAAACATAGTCCCTCCAGCGTGTCCTGGGTCTTCCTCTGGGTCTCCTCCCGGTGGGACATGCCCGGAACACCTCACCAGGGAGGCGTCCAGGAGGCATCCTAACCAGATGCCCGAGCCACCTCAACTGGCTCCTCTCGATGTGGAGAAGCAGCGGCTCTACTCCGAGTCCCTCCCGGATGACTGAGCTTCTCACCCTATCTCTAAGGGAGAGTCCAGACACCCTGCGGAGAAAACTCATTTCAGCCGCTTGTATCCGAGATCTCGTTCTTTCGGTCACAACCCAAAGCTCATGACCATAGATGAGGGTGGGAACGTAGATCGATCGGTAAATTGAGAGCTTTGCCTTTCGACTCAGCTCTCTCTTCACCACGACAGACCGGTACAGCGCCCGCTTCACTGCGGACGCTGCACCTATCCGCCTATCGATCTCACGCTCCAGTTTTCCCTCATTCGTGAACAAGACCCCGAGATACTTAAACTCCTCCACTTGGGGCAGGACCTCCTCCCCGACCCGGAGAGGGCATGCTACCCTTTTCCGGCTCAAGACCATGGCCTCGGATTTGGAGGAACTGATCCTCATCCCGGCCGCATCACACTCGGCTGCAAACCGCTCCAGCGAAAGCTGTAGATCACGATCTGATGAAGCCAATAGGACCACATCATCTGCAAAAAACAGAGAAGCGATTCTAAGGCCACCAAAACGGATCCTCTCAACACCTTGGCTGCGCCTAGAAATTCTGTCCATAAAAGTTATGAACAGAATCGGTGACAAAGGGCAACCTTGGCGGAGTCCAACTCTCACTGGAAACGAGCCTGACTTACTGCCGGCAATGCGGACCAAGCTCTGACACCGGTCGTACAGGGACCTAACAGCCCATATCAATGGGCCTGGTACCCCATACTCCCGGAGAACCCCCCACAGAACCCCCCGAGGGACGCGGTCGAATGCCTTTTCCAAGTCCATATAGCACATGTAAACATGTACAGAGAGAGAACATGCAAACTCCACCCAGAAAGGTCCTGGACCGGGATTTGAACAAGGGTAGGCTGCTCACTGAGAGGCAGTAGCTCTACCAGTTGTGCCAACGTGCTCCATCTAACAATAGCACAAATATAAAGTGTAAAAAGAAACAGTAAATAAGAATCTAAGATATAAATCAAGATACACTATATGCTAAACGAATGCCCAACAGTATGCTAAAAGATCAAAGATATACGCTAGTCACTAATAGTGCAAAACAATACACCAAACAACAGCAGCACGGTTCTCATAGGCTTAGTTTGGCTATAATTTACACACTTAATGCGAGCACTAACTTAAAGAATACGCTAAGCACTAATAGTACAAAAACAATATGCCAAACACAACAGCACTATTCTTATGAAGAACAGTATAGATTTATATTTTCTTCTGTATTTACTGGTATTTCTGCCTTGTTCCAAGTTTGTCTTTGTTCTTAGATCCAGAAATTCTTGTCGTAACATTTATTTTAATCCTTTGTTGCTCTCATTAGCCTCTTCCACAATGCACCTTAAGCTGGGCCTAATGCCTGGTCCCCACTGCACAACTCGAAACGCGCCTGCCGCCCCCTTTTGGCCGCTTGTCACGGCCCCACTGAGCCACTGAAGACCGTCTGATGACGCGCACTAGGGGGTGGCAGAGGGAGCGGGTCTAGCTCGTTTTCCGGGTTCAGTTGTTGTGTTAACTGCACCTCCGACGGTCTTTGATGAGATTAAAACGTTTTTTTTTTTATGTTTGGGGTGATCTACACTGGAGAGAACAGCAGCCTGTCAGCAGCAACTGTAAAAATAATAATAATAATAATAATTGTCTAATCTTGTCATCTGCGTATGTTTCCCATACACAGACGAAATTCGTCTCTGCATTTAACCCAACCACCTACCAGGCGGTGCAGTGAGCAGCCATAGAAGGCGCTCGGGGAGCTGGAGAAATAGGTGTGCACTCATAGACACCCCAAGATGTGTAGCGGCCGGGACGCGAACCCGCGTCCTTCGGGTCCCAAGTCAAACGCCCTAACCACTACACCATTTGCCACGTTTCTTACCGGAGTTTGGTTCCAATTCATGGAGGCTCGATCCGGTAAGTTTAAAAAGTCAAAAAAAAGTCCCGTTGTGGTTGTGTAATCAGATAGCAGAGGCTCTCCCGACTGTTTGCTGGACGCGTCGAGCCACCAGAGATTGAATTTTCTGGCGTTGGCAGTTTGACGCCTAGGTTGATTTGGATGCGCGCGTGTGTGGAAAAGGAATTGCAGGCTGCCGCCGCGCCGCTTCCCGGTTCGCCGTGACTCCATACATCTCCTCATAGACTTTGAATGTAAACCGGCCGCTTCAGCCGCCCGACACCGGGGCAGTGGGTACCAGGCATTAGACATTGCTTTGTCATCTTGGTGTGATTTATGAAAGGACAGAGGCAGTGCAGTGGGTTAAGGTCAGCCCACTGTTGTCACATTTTTGTGCAGCCAAGTGAGGCACTAACAGCACTGTAAGGATCAACATATGAAAAATGATGCCAGCTTTGTAGGTCGACAATGAGATGTAGTGATGACGAATGGTTTGTGCGACCAACCAGTCAACGGTATTTGGAACAGGAGACGTCTGACACACATTTTATGCATAGCATACCACAGCTCAGTTACACTCCATGCCTCTTTTGGTTCTGCCATGCCAGCTTCATTAAAGAAAGCTCACATCTTTGCCGGGACATGGCCAGCTCAACTTGTAATTTATGAATCAACAAGTGGAACTTATAGAGGAACTCGTTTGTCTGACCATATCATGGAATCAAAATCTCGCTGGATTTAGTATGATGGGAATGGTTGTACACAGCCCATTAAGTACTCATGAAACTGGCAAATGCTTCTGACAGGTGTTACTGCGTAAAATGTCTTGTTATACTAGTTTGCTCTTTCCAACAGGCTTTTGTTTATCTTGTTAAATCCTGTTTGATTTTTGTAAACAGTATGTGTTCTAACTAATGGAGAACTCCACAAACAGGCCTAAAGGACACAGCTGTTCATACATGGTGACATACTTTCAGTTGGTACTCTGAATTGTAAACAAAACACACATGATGTGACAAAACTTCCAACATATGTGTAACTTTTATGTTATTTGTGTCATTCTTCAAATAAGAACAAAGGATTTACCTTGTAGATGAGTGTAATGACCTGCCACAGTTTGAACCTGTGGAAAACACAGACATCGTACAATGCTGATACAGCCAGGACGGTTACTCCCAGCTCCTTCCATAGCATACTGCATGTTGCACAGCCCAAGCTGCTCAGGAACCATGCAGCAAGTTGCAAGGACCCTGCATGCCCCCGCAGTCTACAGTGATGGATGTAACACAGCAAGGACAGAAGGAAGAACAGGGCAGCACCTTCATCGGCCCGTCCAACAATGCCTGCCACTGCCTCGGTGTGGATAGGGTGAGAAGCAAATATTAGGCCAGCTAGTAGGCTCCACACTCCTCCCCCAAGCAACAGGCGGGCCAGAGAGGTAAACAGGATGGTCACAGCACCATGGAGGGCCACATTAACCAGGTGATAACCCCAAGGCTCCAGCCCACCCGCCAAATAGTTAAGGCGGAAGGAGAGGGTGCAGAGGGGTCGGTAAGACTTATGGCTGCCACTGTGTGTGAGTAAAGTGCCCCAGAAGTCATCATAAAAGATGTTTGTCCAGGGGGTCTCTGGAAGCAGGTCCTGATTGGTCTTGATTGCACGGCTGTAAAGAGAAAAACAAAAGTTAGAAAAAGAATTACTCTTCCGTAACAAAATTAACATAAACTAATCATTTTTTTAAGCTGATGTACTTTAAATTAAGGTAATGTGACACTGTCTTTACTCTCTGACCATTTCACAATTGTAGATCAGATACAGAGTTAAAAATGATAAATTCTCAGAGGAAAAGACACTGCTATTATTTTTGCCATGCAATCTGAGAAGAAAATATAGATTGCTTTGACATATGCTGGTGAAGATTCTCAGTCATCCAGGACATGATACAATCAAAAAACGTTCAATACAGAAACAACTGGACTTTATTTGTAACAGAAGACGTTTCACTCTTCATCCGAGGAGCTTTTCCAATTGAGAAAGCTCCTTGGATGAAGAGCGAAACGTCTCCTGTTACAAATAAAGTCCAGTTGTTTCTGTATTGAACGTTTTTTGATTGCTTTGACATGAAATCTTCACTTGTTGTTTCACTCTGAAAATGTGGTCATATGGCATTATTACCAAACCGAAATAAGAAGATACGTTTCAAGCTTTGTGCAGCTTAACTACTGCAGCCGGTGCTGAAAGAACTGTGGGCTTTAGAATTAGGAGGCACCATGATAGTACTGTATACCCAAAATTCCTATTACAGTACAGTATATACATAGATGTGGGAGAGGCTGGAATGCAAAGCAAGCTATTAGCAAATGGTTGTTTAGAACAAATGATGGCCTTGTGTGACAATCTCATTTTGTCTCCCAAAGAGGAAAAGGATCAGATGAGCAAAAGTAAAAGATATGCTTATGTTCAGGGACAGTTAAAACAAAGTGTGACTTAACTTTATCTTTGCAAGCACTGGACTAATTAAGGGAACAATTTGACTTCTCTTTTGTCAAAGATGAACCAGCATGACCTAACTTAATCAGCCACAAGCTGTGTGTGTCAGTGGCTGGTGGGACAGGCAACAGGGATTAAAGAAGGAGGAACATAAAGGCCTGTTCTCTCAAGGAGTCTTTACATTGATGTTAAAGGTTTCCCTATCCTTCTCTTTCACTACAAGGTTTGAAAGAGCAACACGTCTATGTTCTATTTCATGCTTATACAATTTGCTTAATGAGCATCCCAAGAGAGAAGATGGTGGCAAAAGAAGAGCAGAGGTGTTGTAATTGTAAGTGTGATAAATGATACACGACAAGTGATAACGAACCATGCACACCAATTTGTAATTAGTCCCAATGGTAGTCACAATGTACATGCATAATTAGCTGAAGGATGGATAGGAGGAGATCATGTGAGTGGTGGTGGGGGGGAGATGTTTTATTTGAGAATAAAAAATGAACTTTTGTCTGAGAAAAGTTAAAAAACAGCTAAGATTAATGCACAGCTTTCTCTGTTCTTCCAAGGCCATCGAGTGTACTACTTTATACCAGAATGTTAGTGGAAGGGTTAGTGGAAAAAATCAATTGAAAGTTATATTAAATCCCACAATTCATGCCTCTACAAATGTGTTGAGTAGAAATAATCATTTTTACGAAGGATGTAAGGAAAATAAAGACTTGCAGTGGTATGGCAATAAACAGCATTGTTGTAAAAAAAATGCCTTAGAGGCACACAAGTGACTGGGTTTTTCAATTTTATTTGTTCAGATTAATGAACGTTCTAACTCTCCAGTATCAGGCTAAACAGACAGTTCAACGCTTCTCTTTATGACTCACATGTGCCCGTTTATTTTCTTTTACCCATTTGTCAAATGGGATCTTTACTTTAACCCAAGACGATCGCATAAGTGACATTATGGTTTAGCAATCTCTCAAAGCCATTTTGGAGCCAAGTGTGCTCTTTTTCCATTGCACAATGTGGTGAGGCCAATGAGGCTAGATATATTATATATTGCTCCAAAACCGCACCAGGTCTGTTTGGCAGCAACGCTCAAAGAAAAGTCAATATGAGACACTCAAAGGCCTGCTACACTAACAATCTTGGCTTTATGAGCTGTCATGCACACTTTTCGCTTCTTAGATTGTCTTTCGCTCATATGCTGCAAATGCAAGCGAGCACCTGACAGAATTTGGATAACAAGGCAGTAAATGGGGAATCCAGAAAAAAAAAAGAAGGGGATGTAACCTTTTTAAGTCACTCGGCAGCTGAATGAGATACAGCTGAAGTAAAGCATTGGTTCATCTATGGCAAATCATTAATCCAGTGTGGGTGTTCATCATCATCAACTCCTACTTCTCTACTAGCAAAGAGGCCAGCTGGAGAGGAAGATTGAGTTTCTGCTGCTTGCTGGGTTCAGTTTCTAAGCAGAGTTGGCAGCAAAATGGAACTCCCCATGCACTGCAAGCCTTTTCCAGGCAGGAGCACATTCCTCCCCCATTCACCACCCTGAACGCCAACTCCCAGAGGAGTGACAGGATCATGTGGTCTCAAAGAGAAGCCCCTGGAAAACTTTTCTACCTACCATGACTCTTTCTTAGCAATCTACCTCAGTCCTCAGTCCCTTCACAACTTGTCTGGATTTCATCCATAATATGTCACTTGTTGTGTCCTGGGTTGAAGCACAGTGAAGCCAGAAACCACAGGTTTATACGTAAACTCAGTTCAAATGTTTGCAACATTTTTACTAATAAAGCACATTGCATTTTATTTTTTATTAATAAAGATTAAGTTATTTTTTCATATTACAAATGATTAAATGTACAGTACTTGCAGATCATGTAAAACCCAGCACTTATAAACTGTGAATTAAATTAATTGTAATAATCTCCATGAAATTTCTCTTGAAATCACTTTTCATTTTTAGATGCAATTTACCTACAATATGAATGGAGTATTATCGAAAAGGAAAAGGACCCAATTGACTGACTAAACGATTCTGTGTAACATTACTATCTACTGTATAACAGAGGACTGAAGCCAGACCAGCTGAGTGATGAGGCAGGATATTATAAAGATCGAAATCCAAGAACAAGTCATTAATTATTTTTTCAATACAATGACTTAGAAATAAAGNTTATTTTTTATTAATAAAGATTAAGTTATTTTTTCATATTACAAATGATTAAATGTACAGTACTTGCAGATCATGTAAAACCCAGCACTTATAAACTGTGAATTAAATTAATTGTAATAATCTCCATGAAATTTCTCTTGAAATCACTTTTCATTTTTAGATGCAATTTACCTACAATATGAATGGAGTATTATCGAAAAGGAAAAGGACCCAATTGACTGACTAAACGATTCTGTGTAACATTACTATCTACTGTATAACAGAGGACTGAAGCCAGACCAGCTGAGTGATGAGGCAGGATATTATAAAGATCGAAATCCAAGAACAAGTCATTAATTATTTTTTCAATACAATGACTTAGAAATAAAGCTATGAGTGAAGCAGAGCATGACCTGACTAAACCTTTAATATCTTCTAAATCTGGGATAATTTAGATTCCATAAAATATCAATAAAATAGTTCCATAAAACTAGGCAAAACTTGCCTAAAATAAAATAATGCTGAACATATTTCATTTAAAAAAAAATCTAAAAAAGAATAAAGCATTTTTTAAGCATAATTTAAGAATGAAACTGGGGGCTGTGGTAGCTTGGTGGTCAGTGCTGCAGTCTTGTAATCCTGAGAATACGGATTTGAGCCAAGGTTACATAAAGAAGGGCATCCGGCATAAAACAAATTGCCAAACCTTTCATAAAAGTTTGCTTGCTGTGGTGAACCCTGAAGAAGGGAGCAGCCGAAAGAAACTTACTATTTAAGAATGCAACTGAAACTACATCTCAACTCTGTTGAATAAAAAAAACGGTTTCAAAGTTAACAATATGATAGAATTCAGCATTTTAGATATTGAAAGCCTGAGTAGAAATATTGCTCTTTAAAATACAAGGCAAATAAAGATTTCCAGTTTTGACAGTGTGTGAAAATAAAATGAAGTCTGGTGGGAGTTTGGGGAAAGTATTCTAAGGTCTGCCAACTATATGTCATCACCCAGATTCAATATCTCAAAGAAGTGCTGAGGTATTTTAAGACTCCATAACAGAGACACCAGAGCAGCCCACACAGTGGATCAGAAGATCGCTTTTTCTAACTTTTCTTCCCATAAGCATACTAGCACATCATTAACGGAATACCTTACAAGCTCATCTAGTATCTAATACAGAACAAATATTCCTATTAGACTAGGAGTTCAGAATCATGTCTTCAAACAAAATAAGATGTTTACCTTAGGCCTGTCGCAATAAACAATAAACCAATTAATCGCATGATGAATGAAAATGACCAACCTCCTTTTCATTTATCGGCTTTATCGTTTCTTCGTGCCTCTTTCTACTGAAAACACGGCTTAACTCTGGTGCTCTTCAATGACCCCTCCCTTTCTCTTTTCTCTTTAAAATCTGTTTTAACCACCCAAACTCGTGTTTTTGGATTGTTAAAAGCAGCTAAGCTAAGAAGCTAAGCTAACAGGCCAACCTCTAGAATAAACCTCTGTCTTGTCGAGCTCCAAAATTCATGGTTGAAACCCGTGCCTTTGTGTAAAAAGTTGTTTTCTCAGAAAAAAGAAGCTGAGAACTTGTTTACTGAATTTTTATAAAAAGCTTTGTGTGAAAAATGTTATGCTAAAGAGCTCAAATCACTGAGCGTCCACCATCTCACCATGTCAGCCCATGTCACGTCAAGGGCCCTCCCTACCATTTTTCTTAAGAAGACACTGCTCAGCTAACCATTATTTGGTTCAAACTATCTTTTCTATTACAGTAGTGCTTAGTGTATTTCTAGTTGATGTTTTTCTTAGTTATATCCTAGATGTTATTACTGTTTTTCTCTTACATTTTGTTGTTGGATGTAACTGTGACCCTGTGTACATAATCTCTTTTCATCACATGTACCACATGCGGTGCAAATGACAATAAAGATTCTCTGACTCTCTCTGACTCTGACTTATACTGACATTAGATGGTTAAAAAAGGTACTACACTCCAAACAAATCAACATTTCTTGTAAAATTTTACCCTTAATTATTGTTAAATTTCAAACAATATTATTGTTTATCGCAATGATTTCTGAGACAATTAATCGCCCCGCAAAATTTGTTATCATGATAGGCCTAGTTTACCTGCAATTTCTAATTTAAATGCCATCATATTTATACTTGGTGTGTAACAATCATTGTACACATCTGAAATGTCAACCCCTTACAGTTCACTGAATGTATTACACATTAATGCAATCACTGAGAAAAAAAAGATATACTGAGAAAAAAAACATTATAAAGTGAAAAAAGTTTCATTTTTAGAAACTTGTTCAAATTATATTTGTTAAAAATAGAAATGCATATGCAATGCAGTGCACTTTGTAGTAGTACATAGTACCTATGCCAGGAATGTATGTGGCATTGTAACACTGCCACAAAAATACAACAAAATCAGGAAACAAGGCATAGAAAATGGGTCAAAAATGAATACAAACACATAAAACAAATCTTATTCGTGGACTGACTGCAAAATAAAACTTCTACTTCATGTCACGTTGCACTAGAAGACATCAAAAGAGTTGGCCATGTTGACTAGGAGTTGTACCAGTACAAATACATGAGCATAACAGACACTTTTAAGGCATAGCATTCATCAATATCATGAATTGAGGAAAGGGTTTTATTTACAATGTTCAAAGCACAGTGGTGGGCCGTCGAGGCCTGCAAGGCCTTCTCTGCTGGCCTAAAAATATTATATTTTGTCCATGAATACGTATTAAATAATTCCAAATGGTCTGTCTGCTTCCTTTCATTGCTAGCCCCTTGGTTGCACTGCATCCAGAGTGTATTTTCATATTTAAGCATTTAACCAATCACATTTCAGCCACTATTTGTTGCCAGGGTCAAAGAAATCTGCCTGGAGGCCTTCACAATTTCTTTTTTTATTTCCCCTTACAGGATGAACAGAAAAAAAACTATTTAATAAGCTTCTTAAATAATGCACTAATAGCTTAATTAAAGCACTGATCTTGTAAGTCAGAGATTGAAGGTTAAACTCCTCCTTACTGCTCAAAGAAAGAGGAATTTAACCTGTTCCTCTAGCACCCAAAGCTAGGGTTCTTCAATAAACTATTCTCTGTATGTCTTTACACCATTAATTTCTTGTAACCATATATGTATGCTTGAATACATTTAACTAAGGTAAACATAGTAATAGTATGTATGCTTTAAAGACATAATATGTATAATCAACATTCACTTATATTAACCTTTTATTGCTGTGCTAATCCTCATCAGTGTAGTCAAATTATTAACTCAGTATCTATTAACCACTCATGATAAATAATAAACTCTATTTTGTTCTTAACTTGTTTTTCTGGCCCACAAGAGACCACCATCAGTTGATAACTTAAGGTTAATCATGCTTGATGGTCAGGTACACTAATTGAAGAGTAGCTATGAAGTGATTTATTCCTGGCATAGATTGTACCTCTCAGGGTCATACCTTTCTTTAAGTACATTCTTCTATTTTTTGTACTCACAGTTTAATGCCATTTAAATCGCAGTCGCATTACTCCCCATGCTAGCGTTCTTTTTTGTACTAGGGTGTATCTTTTTTTTTTCCTCTTCAATTACATCTCAGAGTGCTCGCAATATGTTGAGATAGGAGTGTACATTTTCCTTGCATGTCAACTTTACAATTGAATGTTTGTAAACTTAAATTTCTGCATAGCATAAGTGATATCAAGAGCATACACTATGCTTATTTCCTCCTAAAACTTCTACTACGACCCCCTTTTTTTGCGTTTGCCCCCCTACCCCCCACGCTCGGGGGTTCCCTTCATTTATTTAGATGATAAGTAAACGTTATACAATATAACAGTTTGTTTATATGCTATACAATAGTTATATATATATACATATATATGTTTATGTATTTTAAAAATCAAATTTATTTTATTTTGCAGCTTGTTAGACACAGCTCGAACATTTTTCTTTTTTTCGCCAAATCCTCCGGTTATAAGTGGTCTTAAGTTTTTATTTTAGTCCTAAATATTATTTAAACACTAAAAATTTCCCTCAAAATTTCGACTTCCTTACATGACCCTTAAATTTGACATTTTGTTTTGTAGTTTGTTAAATAAAACTCGAACATTTTTCTTTTTTTCGCCAAATCCTCCGGTTATAAGTGGTCTTAAGTTTTTATTTTAGCCCTAAATATTATTTAAACACTAAAAATTACCCTTAAAATTTCGACTTCCTTACATGACCCTTAAATTTAACTATTCGTGACTGCCTATTTTTTATTCATATTTTTATGTATACATTTATATGTTATAATTATATATATACATATATGCATATATGTGTTTATATATGCATATTTTTATGTATACATTTATATGTTATAATTATATATATACATATATGCATATATGTGTTTATATATGTATGCGTGCTTGCACCTTAAATGCCTCCTACATGATTACTATACTAGCACTTTTAACCATCTTATTTCCGCCCTTTTACTATGATCTATTTATTGACATATAGGCTATGCTCAAGTAGCTTAAAGTAAAGCATAACACTGAAGCTGTTAAAATAAACCCTAAAAAGTTTCATGAGCACAAAAGTTTGGCCCCAACTTTATTATTAGCTTTAGCTACTTTTATACATGCAAGTATCCGCACACCCGTGAGAATGCCCTTAAATTCCCTGCCGAAAATAAGGAGCTGGTATCAGGCTCATAACTATAGCCCACAACACTTTGCTAAGCCACTCCCTCAAGGGTATTCAGCAGTAATTAGTTTTAAATATGAGCGCAAGCTTGATTTAGTAAAAGCTAAAAGAGCCGGCAAACCTCGTGCCAGCCGCCGCGGTCAGACGGGAGGCTCAAGTTAATAATCTCGGCGTAAAGTGTAGTTAAGGAAAAATAAAACTAAAGTCATACAACTTCTTAGCTGTATAACGCTTTTGGAAATATGAGGCTCTTTAACGAAAGTAACTTTAACAAACCTGACACTACGAAAGTTAAGAAACAAACTGGGATTAGATACCCCACTATGCTTAACTGTAAACCTTAGAAAAATTTGCACATATTAACTCGCCTGAAAACTACAAGCGTAAGCTTAAAACTCAAAGGGTCTGGCGGCACTTTAAACTATCTAGAGGAGCCTGTCCTATAATCGATAACCCCCGTTAAACCTCACCTTCTTTAGCTATAATCAGCCTGTATACCGCCGTCGTCAGCTTACCCCCTAAAGGTTACACAAGTAAGCAAAACTGGTTTGACCCAAAACGTCAGGTCGAGGTGCAGCTTACAAGAAGGGAAGAGATGGGCTACATTTCCTATACAGGAAATACGAATAGTACACTGAAACATGTACATTGAAGGAGGATTTAGCAGTAAGTAAAAATTAGAGCGTTTCACTGAAAAAGGTCTTAAAGTGCGTACACACCGCCCGTCGTTCTCTCTTTATTTTCTTTATAAATAATTTATAATATCAGCACCTTATGTTAATGGGGGAGACAAGTCGTAACAAGGTAAGCGTACTGGAAAGTGTGCTTGGTTAATCAGAACATAGCTAAAATATAGCACTTCCCTTACTCTGAACAGTTACCTAATTATATAGGTTGTTCTGATACCTTAAAGCTAGCTTTACTGTTATACATATTTTACCTATACTAACTTTTAAGATTTTATACATTAAAAACTAAAACATTTTTCCCCCCTAGTCTGGGAGACAAAAAAGGCACTTAAAGCGATATAAGAAGTACCGTAAGGGAAAGCTGAAATAAAAATGAAACAAATATATAAGTTAAAAAAAGCAGAGCTTTATGCTCGTACCTTTTGCATCATGGTTTAGTTAGTTTTCTTAAGCAAAAAGATTTTTAGTTTAATACCCCGAAACCTGGTGAGCTACTCCAAGCCAGTTTTATTAGAACGAACCCGTCTCTGTTGCAAAAGAGTGGGATGAGCTTTGAGTAGGGGTGATATTCCTATCAAGCCAGGTTATAGCTGGTTGCTTGAGAAATGAATTTAGTTCAGCCTTTTTTATTCTCTTGCCTTATTTCATTATTTTTTTAGGCTTTCAGATTAATAAAGAGTTATTTAAAGGAGTTACAGCTCCTTTAAAATAAAATACAATTTTCTTAGGTGATTATATTTATAATAAAGAAGTTTTACTAGTAGGCTTAAGAGCAGCCACCTATAAAAAGATAGCGTTATAGCTCATATTACAAATACTCTTCAAATTTCAATAAATTATTTATCCCTAATTATTATCAAGCTTTTCTATGTTATAGAAGCAATAATGCTAAAATGAGTAATAAGAGATCCGACTCTCTCTTAAAGTACCTTTACCTCGGAATGGACCCGCCCCCGAATATTAACGGCTCTAACTGAAGCCCCTGTAAAACAAAAAAGAAACAAGAAAATCTTACATTTTTTGCCGTTTAGCCAACACTGGTGCTTTAAATAAGAAAGGTTTAAAGAAGAATAAGGAACTCGGCAAATCTTAAGAGTTTCGCCTGTTTACCAAAAACATCGCCTCTTGCATATACTATAAGAGGTCTTACCTGCCCAGTGACGCAAGTTTAACGGCCGCGGTATTTTGACCGTGCAAAGGTAGCGTAATCAATCGTCTTTTAAATGGAGACCTGTATGAATGGTGAAACGAAAACTCAACTGTCTCATTCTTTTAACCAATGAAATTGATTTCTCCGTGCGGAAGCGGGGATAAATCCATAAGACAAAAAGACCCTGTGGAGCTTTAGACTACCCAGCTTAGAGTTTAATAACATATTTATAAACACCTAAGTTCTGCTTACATCTTAGATTGGGGCGATCACGGAGAAAGCACACCCTCCCTGAAGAAATTCATACGTTTTTATAATTAAGAGTTACCGCTCTAAATATTAAAATATTTGACTTTATGAACCGGTTTGCCGATTAACGGACCCAGTTACCCCAGGGATAACAGCGCAATCCCCTTAAAGAGCACTTATCACCAAGGGGGTTTACGACCTCGATGTTGGATCAGGACATCCTAATGGCGCATCCACTATTAAGGGTTCGTTTGTTCAACGATTAAAGTCCTACGTGATCTGAGTTCAGACCGGAGTAATCCAGGTCAGTTTCTATCTATGAAATGTTTTCTTACATCTTAGATTGGGGCGATCACGGAGAAAGCACACCCTCCCTGAAGAAATTCATACGTTTTTATAATTAAGAGTTACCGCTCTAAATATTAAAATATTTGACTTTATGAACCGGTTTGCCGATTAACGGACCCAGTTACCCCAGGGATAACAGCGCAATCCCCTTAAAGAGCACTTATCACCAAGGGGGTTTACGACCTCGATGTTGGATCAGGACATCCTAATGGCGCATCCACTATTAAGGGTTCGTTTGTTCAACGATTAAAGTCCTACGTGATCTGAGTTCAGACCGGAGTAATCCAGGTCAGTTTCTATCTATGAAATGTTTTCTCTCAGTACGAAAGGACCAGAGAAAAAAGGCCCATTCTTTAAGAACGCCTTACCCTGATTTTATGAAAAAATCTCAAAGAAGCGAGGGGGCCGACTTATAATAAAAAAATAATTTGTTTAAGATGGCAGAATGTGGTTTTGCAAAAGACCTAAGCTCTTTATATAAAGGTTCAAATCCTTTTCTAAACTACTTTTAATCCCATATTAAGAATCCTGTATTGCTGTGGGTTGGGGTTAACTCCCCCTCTTAATAATGCTTTCAACTTTCCTTAATAATTTTATTTCTCCTTTTATTTTAATTTTATTTATTATGCTGGCACTAGCATTTTTAACCCTGGTTGAACGAAAGATTATTGGCAGCATACAACTACGAAAAGGGCCTAACGTAACACATATTTATGGCCTATTTCAACCCCTTGCTGATGGTTTAAAACTTTTTATTAAAGAGCCTGTTCGCCCTCTCGCTTCTTCTTCTCTTTTATTTTTGATTTCCCCTTTATTAGCCCTAACAATTGCCCTTTTGCTTTGAATACCTATTCCCTTACCAACCCCCCTTGTTGATCTTAATTTAAGCCTCTTATTTCTCCTTGCCCTCTCTTGCCTAACAGTCTACTCCCTCCTTGGAGCCGGCTGAGCATCAAACTCGATATATGCTTTAATTGGGGCTATACGTGCTGTTGCTCAAACAATTTCTTACGAAGTAACTCTTGGATTGATCCTTCTTTGTCTTATTCTCTTTTCAGGCTCTTTTACCCTGCAGACTTTTCACATCACCCAAGAAAGCACTTGGTTAATTTTTCCTGCTTGACCTCTCGCTTTTATATGATTTGTGTCTTCTTTGGCGGAAACCAATCGATCCCCTTTCGATTTAACAGAGGGGGAATCAGAACTAGTTTCAGGTTTTAATATCGAATATGCTGCTGGCCCTTTTGCATTGTTTTTTCTAGCTGAATACGCCAACATTCTACTTATAAATACTCTTTCAGTAATCCTTTTTTGGGGTACACAAGTATTTAGTAATTTTTCTGAGGTTTCTTCAATTGTTTTAATATCTAAAGCTGTCTTTCTTTCAATCTTATTTTTGTGAGTACGAGCCTCATACCCCCGGTTTCGTTATGATCAACTAATACATCTAATTTGAAAGAGCTTCTTACCTCTTACTTTAGCTTTTGTAATCTGGCATTTGGCTCTTCCCATAGCACTATTAGGTATCCCCCCTCAGCTATAATTCTTAGGATTTGTGCCTGAATAAAGGGTTACTTTGATAGAGTAAAGATGAAGGTTAAAGCCCTTCCAACTCCTTAGAAAGGGAGGATTTGAACCCCCTCTGGAGAGATCAAAACTCTTAGTGCTTCCATCACACTACTTTCTAGTAAAGTCAGCTAAATAAGCTTATGGGCCCATACCCCTTAAATGTCGGTTAAAATCCTTCCTTTACTAATGAGCCCTTATATAATATTAATACTTTTAAGTACCCTTATTATTGGGACTTTAATTACTCTGTCGAGCTCTCATTGATTGCTCGCCTGAGTAGGCCTTGAAATTAATACCTTTGCAATTATTCCCCTTATAACTCAAAACCCCCACCCACGAGCTTTAGAAGCTACCCTAAAGTATTTTGTTGTTCAAGCCACAGCAGCAATTATACTACTTTTTTCTTCAACCTTAAACGCCTGACTCTCAGGCCAATGAGACATTAAACATATAGTACACCCCATCCCTCTTGCAATTATTATTATTGCACTATCACTAAAAATAGGCCTAGCCCCAGTACACGCCTGATTTCCCGAAGTGTTGCAAGGCTTAGACTTCAAGGTAGGCTTAGTCCTTTCAACTTGGCAAAAATTAGCCCCTTTAATTCTTTTCAGCCAAATTTCTTATGAATATTCCCCCCTATATATTATTTTAGGCCTAACTTCAATTTTAATTGGTGGTTGGGGCGGGCTTAACCAAACACAGCTACGAAAAATTTTAGCCTACTCCTCTATCGCACACCTAGGC
>JBBPBX010007015.1:25690-39010 GCA_038048925.1 Garcialebias charrua | reverse complement strand
TCACTTTATGTTGGTATTAGTGATCTGTGTACTTCCCAGCTTCAGAGGGTTCAAAATGCAGCTGCACGACTCTTAACAGGTACACGAAAATTTGATCACATTTCCCCTGTTTTGGCATCTTTGCACTGGTTACCGGTGCGTTACAGGATTCATTTTAAAATACTTTTATTTACTTTTAAAGCTCTAAATGGCCATGCCCCTCCATACCTGTCAGAGCTGCTGCATTACTACACACCCTCTCGTTCGCTCAGGTCAGCTGACCAGTTGCTTCTGAGGGTACCGAGGACAAAGCGCAAGCTTAGAGGGGACCGTGCTTTCTCTGTGGTGGCTCCTAAGCTCTGGAATGACCTCCCATTAGACATTAGACAGGCCTCTTCACTTGCTGTTTTTAAGTCTCTTCTTAAAACCCATCTTTTTTCTTTGGCTTTTGATACAATCTGAGATGTTTTAACTTTGTTTTATTGTTTTATTGTATTCATAATTTATTATTTTAGTACTGTTTTTAGTCCCTTCCATTTTATGATTGTATTGTATTTTGTGATTGTGTGTACAGCACTTTGGTCCTGTTGGGTGCAAAAAGTGCTCTATAAATAAAGTTGGTATGGTATGGTATGGTATGCTTCGGGACCCACCAAGCACTAACAAATACAGTGCGCTCGAGAGGAGGAACCAAGATGGCGGAATGAGTAGCAACTTTTTGGCAGGCTCCTGATTTTTTTGTATTTTTAGTTCTGAAAATGTAAGTGTTTTTTCAATATAACCCAGAATTTACAGACCAAATAAATAACACAACCAAGAAACCAGCCAATTTATTTAATCACACTTTCATCGTTTCTTTTACGAAAATTTGATCGCGAACATGAGTGACCACAAATACAACCTTTCCTTATCTATTAGGTGTGCGGTAACACCGAGGTAATTGTTATTACTCACGGAGGTCCAGTGGTCTCCAGTTAGAGCAATATATTCAGCATTCTCCAGCTGCAGTGCTTTAGAAGTCTTCGTGGTGTCATACAGTTCCATCCATCCATCCATCCATCCATCTTCTTCCGCTTATCCTGGGTCGGGTCGCGGGGGTAGCAGCCTAAGTAGGGAGGCCCAGACTTCCCTCTCCCCAGCCACTTGGAGCAGTTCCTCCGGGGGAATCCCAAGGCGTTCCCAGGCCAGCCGAGAAACATAGTCCCTCCAGCGCGTCCTGGGTCTTCCTCTGGGTCTCCTCCCGGTGGGACGTGCCCGGAACACCTCACCAGGGAGGCGTCCAGGAGGCATCCTAACCAGATGCCCGAGCCACCTCAACTGGCTCCTCTCGATGTGGAGAAGCAGCGGCTCTACTCCGAGTCCCTCCCGGATGACTGAGCTTCTCACCCTATCTCTAAGGGAGAGTCCAGCCACCCTGCGGAGAAAACTCATTTCAGCCGCTTGTATCCGAGATCTTGTTCTTTCGGTCATAACCCAAAGCTCATGACCATAGATGAGGGTGGGAACGTAGATCGATCGGTAAATTGAGAGCTTTGCCTTTTGACTCAGCTCTCTCTTCACCACGACAGACCGGTACAGCGCCCGCTTCACTGCGGACGCTGCACCTATCCGCCTATCGATCTCACGCTCCAGTTTTCCCTCATTCGTGAACAAGATCCCGAGATACTTAAACTCCTCCACTTGGGGCAGGACCTCCTCCCCGACCCGGAGAGGGCATGCTACCCTTTTCCGGCTCAAGACCATGGCCTCGGATTTGGAGGAACTGATCCTCATCCCGGCCGCATCACACTCGGCTGCAAACCGCTCCAGCGAAAGCTGTAGATCACGATCTGATGAAGCCAATAGGACCACATCATCTGCAAAAAACAGAGAAGCGATTCTAAGGTCACCAAAACGGATCCTCTCAACACCTTGGCTGCGCCTAGAAATTCTGTCCATAAAAGTTATGAACAGAATCGGTGACAAAGGGCAACCTTGGCGGAGTCCAACTCTCACCGGAAACGAGCCTGACTTACTGCCGGCAATGCGGACCAAGCTCTGACACCGGTCGTACAGGGACCTAACAGCCCTTATCAAAGGGCCTGGTACCCCATACTCCCGGAGTACCCCCCACAGAACCCCCCGAGGGACGCGGTCGAATGCCTTCTCCAAGTCCACAAAGCACATGTAAACTGGTTGGGCAAACTCCCACGCACCCTCCAGGACCCTGCTGAGGGTGTAGAGCTGGTCCAGTGTTCCACGACCAGGACGAAAACCACACTGCTCCTCCTGAATCCGAGGTTCGACTATCCGACGGACCCTCCTCTCCAGAACCCCTGAATAGACCTTACCAGGGAGGCTTAAGAGTGTGATCCCCCTATAGTTGGAACACACCCTACGGTCCCCCTTTTTGAATAGGGGAACCACCACCCCAGTCTGCCAATCCAAGGGAACTGCCCCCGATGTCCACGCGATATTGCAGAGTCGCGTAAGCCAACACAACCCTACAACATCCAGAGCCCTAAGGAACTCCGGGCGAATCTCATCCACCCCCGGAGCCTTGCCACCGCGGAGCTTTTTAACCACCTCGGCGACCTCAGCACCAGAGATCGGAGAACCCGACCCAAAGTCCCCAGGCTCTGCTTCCTCAGTGGAAGACGTGCCAGTAGGATTGAGGAGGTCTTCGAAGTATTCCGCCCACCGACTCACAACATCCCGAGTTGAGGTCAGCAGCACGCCACCTCCACCATAAATGGTGTTGGTCTCGTACCTCTTTCCCCCCCTGAGACGCCGGATGGTGGACCAGAATCGCCTCGAAGCCGTACGGAAGTCATTCTCCATGGCCTCTCCGAACTCCTCCCACGCCCGAGTTTTTGCCTCAGCAACCACCCGAGCCGCATGCCGCTTGGACTGCCGGTACCTATCAGCTGCTTCCGGGGTCCCACAAGCCAAAAAGGCCCAATAGGACTCCTTCTTCAGCCTGACAGCATCCCTCACTGCCGGTGTCCACCACCGGGTTCGAGGGTTGCCACCTCGACAGGCACCAACAACCTTGCGGCCACAGCTCCGATAAGCTGCCTCGACAATAGAGGCGCGGAACATGGCCCACTCGGACTCCATGTCCCCCGCCTCCCTCGGAACGTGTTCAAAGCTCTCCCGGAGGTGGGAGTTAAAGCTCCGTCTTACGGGAGACTCTGCCAGACGTTCCCAGCAGACCCTCACGATACGTTTGGGTCTGCCAGGTCTGACCGGCATCCTCCCCCACCATCGGAGCCAACTCACCACCAGGTAGTGGTCAGTAGACAGCTCCGCCCCTCTCCTCACCCGAGTGTCCAAGACATGCGGCCGCAGATCAGATGAGACGACAACAAAGTCGATCATCGAACTGCGACCTAGGGTGTCCTGGTGCCAAGAGCACATATGGACACCCTTATGCTTAAACATGGTGTTCGTTATGGACAATCCATGACGAGCACAGAAGTCCAATAACAGAACACCACTCTGGTTCAGATCAGGGGGGCCGTTCCTCCCAACCACACCCCTCCAGGTCTCACTGTCATTGCCCACGTGAGCGTTGAAGTCCCCCAGTAGAACAAGGGAGTCCCCAGGAGGCGCACTCTCCAATACCCCCTCCAAGGACTCCAAAAAGGGTGGGTAGTCTGAGCTGCCGTTTGGTGCATAGGCACAAACAACAGTCAGAGCCCGTCCCCCCACACGTAGGCGAAGGGAGGCTACCCTCTCGTTCACCGGGGTGAACCCCAACGTACAGGCACCAAGATGGGGGGCAACCAGTATGCCCACTCCTGCTCGGCGCCTCTCACCAGGGGCAACTCCAGAGTGGAAGAGTGTCCAACCCCTCTCAAGGAAACTGGTTCCAGAGCCAGAGCCATGCGTTGAGGTGAGTCCGACTATTTCTAGTCGGAACCTCTCAACCTCACACACTAGCTCAGGCTCCTTCCCCACCAGAGAGGTGACATTCCATGTCCCAATGGCCAGCTTCTGTAGCCGAGGATCAGACCGCCAGNTATATGTATATATATATATACTGTATATATATATATTTTTTTTTACTGAGGCCAGTCAAAGGGCCATCTACAACAAATGGCAAATTATTTTTATGTTAATGTATTAAATGTTGTATGAAAATGTCCTGTTTGTTTGTAGGTGCCGTTTCAAACATTACCCAAGTCCTTACATTTTATAGTGTTTTAAACAGTTTTAGTTGAATTGCACTGTTTTGCTTTTTCCTTGCAGAACTGGAAAAGATGGATTTATCCAGATTGATGGAGGAGACATTCTACACGGACAGTCTAAAGGCAGCAGCATCATGGTCAACACCAAAGGCAGTTTATACCTCGGTGGGCAAACTAGCTTTTTTGACAAACTCAAATGAAATGCATAAAAAAAAATCATAAACAACTCCAAAAACATCACTTACAACATTCATAAAAAGTACTTGTAGAACTTGGAAAAAAGAGATTCCCAAAACAACCAGGTGTTAGCGTCATCAGATTTATTACAAAGCTTTGGAGAACAGCCGAGACCTGTCTGAGGTTCTGACCCGTTCTGACGTCCTGAACAGACAAAAATCAGTTTTGTAGAAACTTCCAGGTCCTCTCTGCCCTGTCCAGCTTTATCAGAACCG
Organism: Garcialebias charrua; assembly: GCA_038048925.1. Lineage (NCBI taxonomy): Eukaryota > Metazoa > Chordata > Actinopteri > Cyprinodontiformes > Rivulidae > Garcialebias > Garcialebias charrua. The sequence continues at coordinate 34,407 of JBBPBX010007015.1, read as the reverse complement.
AGCTACAGACAAGCAGGAGGAAATCTGGGGCCAGCAGCTCTCAAGAACTCTCAAAGAAAGACGTCATTGTAATCGTATCAATCAGAGCTTGAGGATAACAGAATTATCTCTTGCCTTTACTGATCAGTCCCATGAAGACTGATTGTTACATAGAATAAAGTTCATGGAACATTTTCATATCATTCAGAAATAAAACTGGAAAAGAGCAGTGGAAATTATGGAGTATGGTGAATGCAAATAAAACATTCCCTTGACAGAACTGATGAATTATAAAGGTAAAACAGACAATGTAGTGTCAGCTGGGAGGAAAACAAAGAGCCTGTTACAGCTAGCTTAGCTGAATCCAGTGTTAGCTGAAGCTTTTCATGCTAATGCTAATTCCTAAACTATCAAGCTAAAGCTAATTCATAATTTCTAACATTAATTTTATTTTTTTATATATATTTTAATTACTGCATTGAGTTTCTGTAACTTTCAGGTTTTAGTTAACAAGCTGACTGGTCAAACAGGCAAAGTTTGTAAAAAAAAATCTGCTGACGTTTTAAGTTAGCTTCATAGGTTTTCCACTTACCGTACACTGCAAACTTGTTACTAATGTTACTTTCATTTATTTTTATTAGTTCAGCCATTTTTATTATCATTATTATTATCATTATTATTATTTTGTATTCATTTGTTGTCTTAGTTTACAATGTTTATTTCAGAACTCTTAACAGACCAGATATTTTATAAATGCAGGATTGTCTCCTGTTATAAAAATGACTTTTTAATGTTAAAAAAGGGGGGAATTAAACCGGCTTTCCAAAGTGATTTTTTTTTTTAACTGAAAATCCACAAGAACCATCTTTGGTGTCTCCATGTGGACATACATTTTGAAACTTTTTAATGAAATGATAACATAACAACCTTTGTTCTGCATGCTCACTATCACTTTGCGCCCCAGAAACCCAAACAAAAGTGGAGCCTTTTTTTTTAACCTTTTTTTCTACCAGTTTGCTGCTTTATTTTGATTCTGTATCCAATGAGCTTTGACCGTGTGTTAAAATTGTCAATATCTGTAATAAAACTGTAAAACATTTTTAACCAAGCTCAGATTTTTCTTCCTCTGTATTTTGAACATCCTTGTCCATTGAATGGTGCAGCATGGGTATTTTAGCTTATTTGTTCAACTCTTGGGTGAACAGTTATAATAAAAAGATGTGTATGCCTTCTCTTCTATGCAGGCGGAGCCCCGGACATGGCTGCCATGACAGGAGGGAAGTTTTCGTCAGGAATGACGGGCTGCGTGAGGAACCTGTCGCTGATGAACGCTCGGCCAGACCTTCAAGCCCACGTTGCTCATGGCACCAATGTTCAGCCCTGCTCCTCATAGACATGCACACACCACACACACACACACAGAGACTATGGAGTGATGTCCTCTACACACACTGCAGACTCACTCAGAGAGACTTAACACTCGTAGAGCCTAAAACAAATTTGGTGCTTTTGCTGCTACCAAAAAAAAAAAAAAAATTATCACAGAAAAAAATCAAAACAACTGAAAATGATGATTTTCTTTGTGTGCAGTTAAACCAAAACAAAATATATTTTTTACAATATTAACAACTCTGCTCCTCCACAGTATTGTTTTCTGGATGAAGGACTCCTAACAGACAGCTAGTGCATGTTTCATCCATCAGCAGTACTTTTAGCCACGAGAAGATCAAAACTCATTGGGCCTTCTTCAGCGGGCCTTATCCTCTGGAGGGGGAGAGCTTTTTACAGCACTGAATTTTTTTATTTATATACATATGAATAAATATATTGTATTTCAGGGGGAAAACATGCAAACTAACCATAGAACCGCTCTTCTGCTTCTTCTGGGTTCTTTTACTGAGTGAGGCTTTGACAGGCCTGACTGTAACAATACTTGAAGATGTGTAGGCCTTCTTTCATCACTTCTCTACATGAACCCTTTCCTTGAGAGCATGTCTAAAACCTGTCATCAGTCGCACACAGAGGAGTGCACACGCCCACAGTCACATGCAGCTTCAGTACACAACTCAGGATGCCAAATACGAGTGAAAAACTGTAAATGTTCCACGTCTGGCTGTTTTTGAACCCGATGATTCACAGTCTTCTCTGTATGTGTTGTTTTTTAATGACAGAAAGAAACCTTGGTGCTAATGTCAGACATGAAGATGCTACATTCACCTGCCTGTTACATGTTGACGTGTGTTTTTAGTGCGTTGGCTGAATGAGGCAATCTGAACCGGTGGTCTCGTTGGTCTGACTGGTTCGTCGCCTCCACGGCCTGATTGGATTGAGTAGATCTCAAAAAGGAGCGGGAACTGAAAATAGAGTATTTTTTATGTGTGATTGTTGAATATATTGTTTTATGTGTCAAACTGTCTGCCAGTCAGGAAGATAACTGTGTGCGTGCAACGTCGTTTAGGTCATTATGCATGTTTGAGCACTGTTCCTCACAGATCACTCCACATTAAGCTGTGTGTGTGTGCATGTGTGTGTGTTCTGATCCATGTCGTCAGGAGCAGCCAGCCCAGAACTGCCTCCAGTTTTGTTTTTACACAACTTCCAGGTTTGTTAGCTTTAGCGACAGCACAGTGTGGTTCTGGACGTTGTTTCCTCTGCAGACGGGCTCTCGGCTGGGTGTGTTGTGTGGGTGAACGCAGAGGACGCCCCCCTGCAGGCTGCTGTGAGCTGCGGCGTCGCTTTTGGAACAGCATGCTTCCAACTTTTAGTCGATCACAAGGCAAAGCACGACCCCGCCGCGCTCGTTGTTAGCTTCACAAACCTTTTTTCTTCCGTTGTATTAGCTTCAAAATTGTTGATATTCTAAAATGAGCACAATCATTTTGCTTTGAGTAGCTGTATTTATTTCACGCTGTTTTATTTTCGCTCGTTTCCCCCACCACTGCTGTATTGTGTGTTGCCGCTCGCCCCCCCCCACCATCATGTTTGACTGATCAGGCCCCGTTCAGTCATGGTTTTTCCACAAAGCACCCCAAACTGAAGCCGCCTGCTCACATGAGTGAAAACTGGTCTTATTCTTCTTCACTTGATTTAAAAAAAGTCTTATGGGCCCTGAATGTAGAGAACGACGTCATCGTGAGCACGTGGACTGACAAGAGTCAACACTGTGGTCCAGGTATTGGACTTTTAAAGCACGTGTGTGTGTGTGTGTGTGCACCGTGCTCTTTCACAGATCCACCAGAATCAGACGCTGCTTTTAGGATTTTTTTTGTTTTTACCGTTACGCTTTTGAAAGGACTCTACGTAATGATACCCTTTTTTATGTTGGTTTCCATTTTTTTAAGTTGTGTTCATTTCTAAAAGCAGATCAACAGACGGAATGAGCTTCATGTTCCTCTGTCCCTGTTGGACAGACTTTCCCCTCACCTTCTGTTTCTTAAATAAAAACAAAATTCATGTGCTGTTTGTAATCTTGTTGGTTTTCTTTATTTTTATTTTACTCTATATTCTTTAGGATCCCCAACAGGTGGACTCGGGTCCAGATCCTGACCCAAATCAAAGTATTTTCTGGACACAGATCTGCTCTTCTGTTTCAGTAGATATAAATATATTGTATTGGGTTTTTATTTTTTACTAGTTAATATTTTTCTGGTACGGAGGAGGATCAGGGCCACAATGTAAATGTTGTTTTTCAGAATTCAGAAAAAACAACACTTTTTATATCTCTGTGTCTATAACGGATTCAGTTCAGTTTATAAAGCACCCAGTCACAACAGACGTCGTCGACTCATCCTCCTCCATACCCTGGTGATTCTTTATTATGAGGTCTGGTCTGTGGTTTCACTCTGCTCCCAGTCCAAGGACTGGTACTGGCCAGAGGTGTCAAGTAACGAAGTATAAATACTTCGTTACTTTACTTAAGTACAAATTTTAGTTATCTATACTTTAGTAAAGTAATTATTTTTCAGCCTACTTTCTACTTCTACTTCTTACATTTTCACGCAATTACTGGTACTTTCTACTCCTTACTTTTTAAAAATAGCCTCGTTACTTTTCTTTCATTTTGCCGTTTTTTTTTGTAGAATATAGATATTCACGCAGGACTTTCCAAAAATTGAACATAATATCCGCTTCAGCAGCCGTCGTCACTCACCAGTGTTGCCAGATTGGGCGGTTCACCGCGATTTTCCTTCTGACTTTTGCGGGTAAAGAGTGCTTTGGGTGGGTGGGACTCTATCTGGCAACACCGGTCACACCGGTGTTTACGTGTGTCTTTACATCCGGGGCAGCGTCGGCAGCGCTGGGACCCTCCATCAATGTAGAGGCGTCTGCGGGACTGTAATCAGTAGTTGGGGCATCTTCTACAGCAACTTCATCCGGCGAAGCCATGCTGTCCATGACGCTGACTGGCTAGGGGCTCTGCTAGCGCTAGCATTAGCGTCTCGCGAGACAACGTTACCTCAACGAGAGATATCGCGGGAGTTTAATATCGCGAGATCTCGTACAACGTTACATGCCTATCTCGAAGTCGACGTGATGTCACGCATCACGTGATTTCAACATCAGGTTGCGTTGTGGGGGTAAACTGCGGTTCAGACCATTGGAATTCGTTTTTGTTGAGTGGTATAATTATGCTTTCATTTGTCAAATGCTTTTATTTTGAAAGGACATGCACTTCCTGCCATGTAATTAAGAACACATGTGAATACATATAAGGTGACGTGTCAACTGAATAAAGAGTTCATTCCCCCTTGTGGTGAACAAACCAGAACGCTGACTCTCGGTCATTTTATTCCTCCGTGGTGACGGCTTATCTGGATAAATGCACGCTCGGATTCCGCTGAGTGACGCTGCCTGCTGACAGGTTATGGGCCCAGCCCAGCAGAACCCAGATACAGCCCAGCAGAACCCAGGAGAACTCCAGGAAGAGCTCAAGATCCAACCCGGAGAGGCTCGGGACAACGACGGCGAGCGCGGGTGAATCTTTGGAGATTGGAGTCATAAGGACGAGCGTTTTGGTGAGCAACTGCTGAATGCTAACTGGCACCATGAATAAACGCGTCGTCGATTCAAGTAGCCGATGGGCGCGGCTAACCTTCGACGGAGATGAAAACAATTATGAACTGTGGGAGACGAAAGTTCTGGGACATTTCAAAATTCAAGGACTTAAAGACACCATCTTGGGAAGAAATATCGACGCAGACACCGATGAAGAGAAAAATGAAATGGCATATGCCGAGCTGATCCAATTCCTCGATGACAAGAGTTTGTCACTCGTGATGAGAGAAGCTGCCGACGATGGTCGAAAAGCATTAAAGATACTTCGAGACTACTATGCTGGAAAAGGTAAACCAAGAATTATAAGTCTCTACACTGAATTAACTTCATTGAGGAAGAAGAGCGATGAAAGTGTGACTGAATATATCATCCGTGCAGAGACACTAATTACAGCCCTGAGAAATGCCGGGGAGATCCTTAGTGATGGTTTACTCGTGGCGATGGTTTTAAAAGGACTGCCAGAGACATTTAAGCCTTTTTCCGTCCATATAACACAAAGTGAATCAGACATACAGTTTGCTGAATTCAAAGTGAAACTCAGGAGTTATGAGGACACCGAAAGAATGCGCATGACAGAAACAGATGACGTCATGAAAGTGAGGACGCCACAAAGCGCACTGTTATCAACAGCTGCTGGAGACTACAAGAAAGACATAACATGTTTTAAGTGTGGCCTCACTGGACATAAAGCCAATGTCTGCCGCTACAGACTGTGGTGCAGTGGTTGCAGGAGCAACACACACAGCGATTCAAACTGCAGAAGGAAGCGATGGAGTGACGACGCCCGCACAGCAGTGGAGGAGGGCAAGAACACAGAAAGTGACAACACGTATGCATTCCGGACGAGAGATGACAGCGTGAGATCAAATCATCAACAGAACCTCAAAACTACAGGTCTTATGGTGGACACAGGAGCGACTTCACACATCCTGAAAGAAAAGACGGCATTTAAAAAGTTTGATGAACATTTCCAGTCAACAACACATTGTATCGAGTTGGCTGATGGTACCAGATGTAACGGAGTGGCTGAAGGAAGAGGAGACGCAGAAGTACTTTTGATGGACAGCAGGGGACGAGAACACAGAGTATTACTGAGAGGAGCATTGTACATCCCCACGTTTCCACAGAATATCTTTTCTGTGAGGGCCGCAACAACAAATGGAGCCACCATCATCTTCACGAAAGGGAGAAATATTCTTCAACACAGAGACGGTACAGAGTTCAACATCTACGAGCACGACAGACTGTACTACCTCGCAACATTATGTGAGTACGATGAATGCAATAAGATTTTTGATTTACAAACATGGCATGAAATATTGGGACACTGCAATCACAGTGACATTTTAAAGCTGCAAAATGTAGTTGATGGGATGAAAATCAAAGGTAAAACAGCAGGAAATCAAAATTGTGAAGTGTGTATTCAAGGTAAATTTTTCCAAACCAGAAATAGAAACCCTGACAAGAAAGCTAATGAACCTCTTGAATTTGTACATACAGATTTAGCTGGACCCATTGATCCAGTATCACATGATGGGCATAGATATGCTGTAATATTCACTGATGATTTTTCCGGTGCAATGTTTGTTTATTTTCTTAAAAATAAGAGCGATACTGTTCACGCAACAGAAATTTTCTTGGCTGATACAGCACCATATGGGAAAATAAAATGTATAAGATCTGATAATGGTACGGAATTTACATCTAAAGGTTACAAAGAACTATTAAGCAAAAATGGGATAAAACATGAAACATCAGCCCCATATTCCCCACACCAAAATGGCACAGCTGAACGTAGCTGGAGAACCCTATTTGATATGGGAAGATGTATGCTAATTGAGAGTCAATTACCAAAAAGACTGTGGACATATGCTATCCGAACCGCAGCTATTATAAGAAACAGATGTTTTAACAACCGGACAGGTCAAACACCTTACTATTTACTAACTGGAAAGAAACCAAACTTGTCTAGAATGCAAAAATTTGGAACAGAATGTTATGCATACAAACAGAAACAAGGGAAACTCGATGCAAAATGCACAAAGGGAATTTTTATAGGGTATGATAATAACAGTCCTGCATATTGGATTTATTTTCCAGAAAACGCAAAAGTACAAAAATGCCGATTGGTTAAATTCTTGTCTAAAAATAACGATGAAGACCAAATACAAACGCAGAACGTGTCTTATGATGTAGATGATGATATCCAAATGAGAGAAAATACAGTAATAAAAGAGCAGTTAGATTCAGGATCACAGGAAGCAAGCACAAGTCAACGAGAAGTAAACGATCTGGCACCACCTAGTGGCGAGTCAGAAGACAGACGGTATCCTTCTAGAGTAAGGAAAAGACCAGAATACCTTAATGAATATGTGACAGCTGTAAAAGAAGAAAACCACGCATTAACCGACATAGATTACTGTTACAGATTAATATATGACATACCTAAAACATTCAATGAAGCCATGATGTCACCAAACTCAAAAGAATGGGCAGCTGCTATGGATGAGGAGATTAACTCACTAAAAGATAATAACACTTTTACCCTAACAACATTGCCAGAAGATAAGAAAGCAGTAGGGGGTCGATGGGTATACGTAAAGAAAAATAATGGTGATGGTGAAAAATACAAAGCACGATATGTTGCCAAAGGGTATAATCAAAATTACGGCATTGACTATGATGAAACCTTTTCCCCAACAGCAAATATGACAAGTATTAGAGTTCTGATGCAATGTGCCATCCAAGAAAATCTTATATTACATCAAATGGACGTAAAAACTGCATATCTGCATGCACCAATTGATTTTGAAGTTTATGTAGAGCAACCTGATGGATATGAAATAAAAGGAAAATCAAATGAGAAACTGGTTTATAAATTAGAAAAATCGCTCTATGGTTTAAAACAGTCAGGCAGAAACTGGAACAAGACGTTACATGACTATTTAACTGAAAATGATTTCATACAAAACCCTGCAGATCATTGTGTTTATACCAGGGAAACAGAAAAGAACAAAGTAATAATAATAATTTGGGTTGATGATATTATTATTGCTGCCAGTGATGAAAGTATTCTGAAAACTGTGAAGGAAATCTTGACAGCAAGATTCAAAATGAAAGATATGGGCAAACTCAAACATTTTCTTGGCATCCATTTTGAGCATACAGATAATCATGTAAAAATGTCACAAGAAGAATATGTCGATAAAATACTAGAAAGATTTCAAATGCAAGACTGCAAACCTAGATCTACTCCTTGTGAACAAAAACTGAACTGCAATGAAAATGCTGAAAAAATGGAGAATGTAAAAGAGTACAGAGAGGCAGTTGGTAGCCTTATTTATTTAACTTCATGTACTCGACCTGATTTAAGTTTCATCTTAAGTATATTATCACAGCATCTAAATGAACCGACTATAGAACACTGGACTATGGTAAAACATGTACTCAGATATTTGAAACAGACAAAGGACAAGGCATTGTACTACAGAAAATGTGAAAATGATTTACATGTGACTGCCCATAGTGACGCAGATTGGGCTACAGACATTGCTACCAGAAAAAGCGTTACAGGTTACTGCACCAGTTTAAATGAAAAGGGTAATTTAGTATCATGGAAAACAAAGAAACAACCAACTGTTGCGTTATCTACCTGTGAAGCAGAATATATAGCCTTATCAGCA